>JAMLFT010011355.1:0-11157 GCA_026544285.1 Pachyrhizus erosus
AAAAATACTATTTGTAATTTTTATTAGACTTTTATTATTATATAATATTATTATTTGACAGTAAGTATTAAAATAATATTTTTAGATATTTAAAGAAATAAAAATAAAAATAAAAAATAAAAATATTATTTATGTAAAAAATAATTAAACACAAAGATCCTCTGTCAAGGAAAGGAATATCAAACAAAAATTAATTTGAACCTTGCGAATTGGGTTTATCGCATAGTTTCGCTGGATTCCAAAATCCTTTATAAAGATCGAAGCAAACCCTTATCAGATAAGGTGTGAACAATGATCCAATTACGCTTTGTATATAGAGACAGAGATTGTATCTCTTTTTTTAAGTCTAAAATATAATTCGACTTTTATAAAACGCATATCGCAACAAACACGCTCAGTTGATTTGACTTATCCGCAGTCTGTGTAATTTTTTTAAAAAAAGAAATTTCTATCTTTAAGATATAAATTTTATTTATTTTTTAATTTTTTTTTTTTTAAAATCAATACAAACAAACATGTTCATTATCAATAATATATTTTTTAGGGTCATTGTAATATATATATGAAAAATATAAACTCTCCCATGTTATAAGAAATAAGAATATTCGCTACTATATTAAAAATAACATTCTGTCACCTATCATTATTATATTCGACTCAAGTAAAAGTATTTTTAAAAATGTATGATATTTATAAAAAAAATGTTAAAAATATGTCATATTTTGATTTTTTATATTATATTATTTTTATTAAACATAATTTTATTTAAATTAAATAAAATTATTATAAATAATAGATTTTACTTCTCAAAATATCGAATCCACTTCTATATTTAAAACATGAATTTGGAATTACTAATTAAAATGGAACAAGTTTGGTTGGAAGAGATAATATCGAGTCTAAAAAATGAATATCATGATTTTTTTATTAAGAGAAAACCTTGTTTTTAGAAAGAAAAGAAAAATGAAAATCTATACACTCTGTGGTGATATTTTGAAGACCTCGCAGTCTTATTTAAAAAAAGAATAACGTAAAATTTATAATTAAATACATTAATTTTAATTTAATCATAACAACTAAATATTCTTATGCATTATAATAATTAAGAAGCTTACATAATATCTCACCCCTTACATCATGAGTTCCACAGAAGGAAGAATATTAATATATCTTTTATTAAACATTTAAATTTGATAGTAATAATGTTCAATACTTAAAATTGAATATCTAGTTTATAAAATGACTGAAATTGATTTAATAATAAAAATATATTGACAACAAATTTGAGTATTGGAATTTAAAAACTTGGCTGCTTAAGGAAGCAGTGATCTTAAAATGTTATTGGATGGTATGAGGGATGCCAAGTGGAAGAGGTGCATGATTGATTAAATTACTCAATTCAAAGAGATAAGGTAGGTCTGTAAGACTAACCACTGGTCGCTCTCACCCCTCACATTGACCCAATTTCCTCCAATCATATTGATCTCATCGCAGTGTTTCTAACTTTTATTATTATTATTATTATTATAAAATTCCCTTATTTTGGAATATGTGTCTGCCAATAAGCCAAAGTCCACCAAAATCAAACTGTGATGTGAATAGGTAGGTATTTTCTTTTTGTTCAATGAGGCCTTGTACCACTCTGTTTATAGGTTTTCATTGCTTAATTTAATCAAACACCTAACTATGTCTATCTTTTTTCTCTACTTCTCCGTCTCCACACTCATTCCCATAAAAGAAAATCCATTTAATAATGAGATAGTTACCAAATGGTAGGGACATTAACAACTGCAAAATTCATATTAAAGCCATCCACCGTCCATTGTTATTGGTGTGATCTATTAAAGACGTTGTTATCTGTGGGCTCTTGCTTTTTTTATCATCAGGAGGCGTCAATTATGATCTGGATCAACTTGAGATTTTAACCAATACAATATCAATGGCTATTGTAGAAGTAAAACTAGTTAATTAATACAAGTGGTAAACTTAAAATATTATTAGAATAAATCCTTAATATACGTAGTCAAATTTATACTAAATGCACAAATATATAATAAATAATTATATGGTGATAGAAAATCCCCAGCCCAAATGGATATCAAGTAAATATCTCTACACGTCATCGTTTTAATCTACCAATCGCCAATTCGCACATCATGTCATCATGTCATCATGTCATCATGTGTCCACCAAACCCAGTCTTTTAAGATGACCATCTTTTTTTTTTTTTTTTTTTTTTGTGGTATACCGTTTGAGATCCCAAATTCAGATATTTATTTTCTGTGAAGACGGGAATGGAAAAAAACATGGAGGTAGGTTCCAACTTTCAAACCGGGACAGATATCACACTTTATTCTCCTCAGAAAAATATTTTATGCTTTGCAGAATTTTCATATAATGAAAAATAATAAAATTATTATACATGACTTTTATATTTTTAAGCAATTTTCTTGAACAAACTGTGACGAAGGGGCTTCTTCGAGAGCTTCTGCATACGAAAGGATCAAACAAACTATTAAAAGGAAAGATGGTGTAATTTATTTATTTTATAATCATTTAAATATATTTTTTTTTTATAAAAATGACATATGTAACAATATTGATCGATTTTACACAAAATTAAAAACTCATTTTTACTCCAAAGATCAAAATAAGAAAATGTAACAAAATTTTGTTTTGCAAAAAAAAATTTATTTCAAATAATAAAAATTTATATTATTTAAAGAATCAAAATATAATTCAAAATTTGTCAATTAGCATAATTATCAGATATGGATCTATTATATTGTTGAGTAAGAAAAAATATTTTATCTACTTATCAATTTTGATCACTGTTATCCAGTCTATTGTGATGGTAAATAGAATAAAATAAATGAGAAACACTATACAATTTTATAGAACAAAAATACACCAAATATTATTATGCGTTATGACAGATCTTATTTGACTGCTTTTTGCCATTAATACAAAAGGAAACTGTCTTTAAAATAATATTGTTAAAAACTTCACATGTTATAATTAGTACAAATTTTTTGTTCTATGCTTTGAAAGATTTTTTGGTCTCACAAACACAACAACAATTAAACAAGACTCACAGTAAAGTTCTCACAATTCAAATGAAAAACAAAATCATGATATATAGTATTAAAGGAAAAACATCAAATCTTATAACATCGATATATAATATCATATTCAATCTTATATTAAAAGAACAAATACATAATTTATTAACACCAAAAAAAATAGTTTAATTAATTTTAATTAATAAAAAAATATAAATTTATTCTTAAAAAAACTATTAAATTAAATGATAAAAGTGATAGTTATATTCAATGACGTTGTTTGTAGTTTAAATAATAATTTTTTCAATCAATGAGCATAACTTGTATTGTCAATAACTTGAAATTTTATCTTTTTTCATAAAGAATGGGTAAATATATCATTAATAAATTCTTAATAAATTAAACGTGAAAAAGAAAAATAATAATTAATATGTTTTAAAATAAACTTTTTTATAATTAAGATAAAAACATATTCATTATTTTCATATGAAATGAATCCAAGGTAATATATATTAATTAAATACACATACAACGTGTGTGTTTAAGATGATGAGAGAGAGGACAATACCCACACTTTTTCTTTAAAATTGTTTCTATTTTTTATCAAATATGTTTTTCTTATGCATTGAAGGACAAAATATTTGCAAATGTTTAGATGCTCAAATCAATATCTAGTGAAGTAACAACACTTTATGTAAAGAATTGTGTGCATGTGCTAAAGGTTGTTATGAAGTATATATAGTAATTTGAGTAATGCGTTAAATAATTTTACATTGTCACTTTGTCGTGTTCATTTAGAAAATTAGTTGTAGCTTACCACGAGTATTTTTTATACTTAACATACATGTATGGGACAATGGTGGTTGTATGATTTTAGGGATTGATAGTTAAGTGGTGTTATTTAAAGAGCAACAACAATAAAAGTGAATTGAGTATGTGATTGACATAGGGTGGTGGGTTACTAAGTAGTGTTACTCAGTATTTTTCTTCTTTTCTTCTTTCTCTTCTTGTTATTATTATATGTTTGTGTGTAAAAAATATTTGTCCTTCAAAAGTTAATTTACTTAGACATTCAAAGAGTTGATTTTCTTTTGTTGAATATAATATCAGTTTAAGTGTCTCGTGTCCATTCGACGTCTCTTTGATCTCCTTATTCACTCTTTTTTTTTATATACAAGAGATTGAAGTGTTTTCTTCACTCTTTTTTTTTTTTTTGCTTTTGTCTGTTCTATTTTCTTTCAAGCTCATTTTTTTTTCTCTTTGTTTTGTCTTTTACGCTTACTAAAAAAATTTTCAAGTATTTTTTATTTTCTCTATTTATCTTTTTTTTTTTATCAATTTTCTATTATTGTGGTTAAGTCACTTTAAGAATGTATATAAAATATTTTTTTAAAAAAGTGAAAGAGACTCAATGTATAATTATTGGTTCAATATTAATTCTTTGTAGTTTATCTTTAATAAAACTTTTTTTAAGGAATTAAAAGATATGCATTAAAAGTTATTATCTTTTTAAAATTATGAACGTTGAAACATTAAATACAATATTAATTTCACCAAATAGTCATGCATGTTTGGTTTATTTTCATTTTCACTACTTTCAACATTCAACAAATGATTTTTTTTCTTTTTTCTTTAGTTACATTATTGTCACTGTCTCGCTATATTATTGTCTTCTTAATTTTGTACTTTTTATGCCTTTTATCGTGGAATAATAAGTATATTATAAATTTGTCGTGTACTACAAAAATTGAAGCTCTACAAGTTTCATATATGAATTTATTGACTTAAAACATATGTTGGTTTTCTTTGTAAAATTATTCGTTTTAGGATGAAAGCTTAAAAGCACATAGGCAAACAAACCTTTTATCGGATGAAATTTTTAGTAATTGGTGATTTAAACTTATATAGACATTTATTAAAATAGAGAATTATGAGAATATACGCTTGTTTTAATCACCTTAATTATTATATTATTTAGTTTTATACAATTTTTTTTTTATTTTAAATCAGTCATTCACTCAATTAAGATAACGAGTTTCTAGATCACTGAATGAATTAGTAATTTGTTAGTTGAATTTAACAAGCTGGTGTATATAAGATTATATATATTTGCACTTATTTAACAACTAGTTCAATCCTTGGTAGTTGTCACTTTTGTATATTTTATCTGTCAAGGTAAGACACAATATGGAGTGCGTGTGAAGCTTCATGAAGGGGCACGAGAAAAACCATAGAAGAGACACAAGAAAAAAAAAAACTTGGTAGTTGGCTCGGTAATTTTTGTGGTTTGCTCAATACTGGTGTCTTATAGATATTGGATTTTAAAAGAAAAAAAAATACAAACATTTAAAAATGTGAAGCAAGTATTGAGCTTTGATGTAGGTGTTGGACATGTACCAAGCTAAGATGTAAAACAGATATCAATGTCAAGTGAGCTTTGTGGTTTGATGTACGCACATGACTAGGATGCAAAAAAAGAAAAGGTGTCGAGTAGATTTCAAGCTTTGATGCATGAATGATGTAGTTGTCAAATAGGTTTTGGACCTTGATGCAGGTGCTAGACAATTACTAGACTTAGATGCAAATTTTAGGCTTTTGTAGTTGTACCCATACTTGGATGTAGAAATGTAACAGTGTCAGATCACATAAATGATGTAGGTGTTGTATAACTTTTGAACTTTGACATAGATAACATGCGGTTATCAGGCTTAAATGCAAATGTCAAATAGGTATTAGGCTTAGATACAAATATGTAAACGGTGTCAAGCGAATTATGGACTTTAATGCAAGTTTCAGGTTTTGTATGAATAAGTTCATTAAAAAACGATTTCAAAATAATTAAATTTTTCGATAAATAAAAAAATCAATTTTTACATAGTAAATTATGCTAAAAAAAAATGCATAAAAGTGAACGGAAAAAATATTGAAAATTCTGGAACTAGTTTGGAAATAATGTTCTTTAGAAAAAGAAAAAAACATTCAAAAATAATCGTAGGCTTTAATTTTTCAAATTCATGAAAACAATTATTTAAAAAAAAAAAAACTTTTTACAAATTATAAAATTGTAACCGTGGATTGCCGAAACACAAACTTATAGAAATTGTCACATTTATTTATAGGCTTAAATAGTAATACAAACTGAACCGAAGTGGCTTGCGCACCCAACTTCAGATGAAATGGCAACTTAAAATGAATAAATTAATTTCCTGATTATAAATTATCCATGATAAACAATTGTACATTATCTTTCGTTCTTTATTATTATTGTCGCAATCTCTCTATTAATTCTCCTACCAACTACAATATCAAAGTCTTTATTCTGATTTCGTCCCTATCTTCCTAGAGCTACAAAGATGTACTTCTTATCCATAAGAGTTTGGAAAGGTAGCATTTTGCATAATGATTATTGACATTTATTGTAACGTGAGATTCTAAAGAAACCAATATTGAATTATTGAACTTATTATTCAAGACAGAAAATATAAAACCGATAAGGAAGGAGTAAAATTTACAGGTTACGATGGGACGTTAAAATATTTTAAGAGAATGCGGTTTCAGGTTTCAACATTCAAAATTATTTTACTAAATTTTCATTAATATTTCATAAAAATTAACCTGAATTTCTAAAGAAATGAACTAATAATACGTAATACTTCGTCCGTTAAATTTTAATTGTCATAAAAAAATCAAAATAATTATTATTTTAATTTTTTAATATAATATGAATTATTTTTTTATAAAATTAATAATTTTTTAATTTATATAAAAATATTTAAGAGGAAAATTAAAAGGGAAGCGAGTGAATAATTTAGTAAAAGCAAACTACATACAAACTAGAAAATCATGGTTGTAAAGATGGACAGGTTTAGAAAACAAATTCATAGGAGTGTATGAAAAACATGAATGGTTTTTTTTGGAGGATTATTCGATTATTCCTCTCCTGAGAATTAAGGAAACAAAATGATGGAATTGAAATACTATTATCCGGAATCGAAATTCCCGAATAAGGAAGCATGCGCTTGGAGTGATCTAATAAAAGGAAACACGAGAGGATAAGCATCGGACACCCATGATGAACAACATTAAACACGTTCAAGGTAAACGGACTTTTCTGGTCCCTGTCCTTGCCACGTCATACGGAACGTGTCATATCCTTCTCTTTCACCCATTACACACAATTTCATTTTTATTTTGTTTTTATATAACAATAATAGTCCTTCCTCTTTCTCCATCTCACCCCATTTTTTTTCGGCCTTATCTTCTATCCTCCTAAACTCTCTCTCTCTCTCTCTCTCTCTTTTAGAGAGTGCAGATTGATGACAAGCAACCCCATTACGTGGAAACCTAAAAGGAGGGGAAGAAGACGAAGAGGACAAGGGTAACTGAATCGCGGCTTCTGGGGCTTCGTTCGTTTGCTTTAGTTTAAACTTTTAGCTTCAGAGGATAAATAAAAATGGAGGTTTTGGTGGGTCCCGCTTTCACCATCGACGTTCCGTCGTCTCCGCCGCCGGACGGGAACTCCGAAGATCGGATCTTCCTTAACGGGTCCCTGGAAGATGATGGGCCGAACTTTCGGATCTCGGCCCCACCTAAGTTCTTCGCCGGCGGCGAGTCGGAGAGTTCGTCGTCGATCGGAACCCCCGATGACAGTGACAACGAGGAAGAGGAGGAGGAAGTGCAGAGTCAGTTGAAGATACGAACTGGGTTGGGTTCCTTGGATGCTTTGGAGGATTCTCTTCCCATGAAGTCAGTTCCTTTAATTTCTCTCTCTGCATCCTACTTGTTTGATTAGATTCTCGTAGTAATCGAATGTTTTTCTCATAGATCCTTTTTATTTTGGTTTGTTAAAATATTAGTATTTTCATTTATTTTGGTCGTTAGAAACTACTAACTAGTAGGTATGTTATGTGACTATGTGTGTATTCTGGTTTTTTTAGTTGATTTTGGATTATGGAATCTAATATGAGGATGTTTTGGTAAGCGATGCAGGAGGGGATTGTCAAGTCATTTTGATGGAAAATCTAAGTCGTTTTCAGATCTATCTCAAGTCAGTAATTTGAGTAATTTGAAGGAGTTGCAAAAGCAAGAGAGTCCTTTCAACAAGAGAAGAAGGGTTTTGATTGCATCCAAGTGGTCCAGAAGATCAGCTTTCTATTCCTGGTCCAACCCAAAATCTATGCCTCTTTTGCCTGTGGATGAGGATCAGGATTATGATTATGAAGATGATGAAGAAGAAGAAGAAAAAACTAGAAAAGTGCCCTCTGCTTCCTCTTCTTCCTCTTCCTCCTTGGCCGAGGAAAAGAAACAAGAAGAACAAGTTCAGCTGCGACTCAACAGAGTGCCAGAATCTTATGCTGCTCATATGAGGCTTAGACTTGGAAGCTTCAAGGCAAGGAGCTTTTCCCTTGCAGATCTGCAAGAGCATGATGATGAGGAAGAAGATGATGATGATTAACATTTAACATAGGGTTTCCTTTTTTTTTTTTATTCTTTTGTTATTGTTGTTGTTACTAAATAAAATTAAATAGTATTAAGTAAATGTAACTACCTTAAAAAACGTATCCTTCTTTTTTTTACTTTTTGCTAAAAAAATGAATTTTGTTAAGGGATATACTGTGCATATCCTGTGGGTATTCTAGGAAAGTAATAAAAGCTTCATGGTGTCATATAATGACAGGAGCTCTGAGCTTTTACTTTTCTTTTGGTGGTGTTTGTTTGTTTGTTTGCCAATATAAAGTGGATATGGATATTGGGACGCATTCATATTCTACAAGAAGAAAAAGATAAACAACCAAAATTGGGCGAACAATATTAATACTACGTTTTAGGCTTTTGTTTTTTTTTTTTTATACATAGTGGCAAATGGGAATGAGATAGGTGGTGGCGGATGATGGCCATGGAACCATGGTCACTTTGGTCCGTATTTAGAGCGTATCTTGAACAAATCTTATCTTATCTTTTAAACTATCAATACTTCTCCCAAAAAGGAAAGACTGTTTATATTTTGTCTTTATTAAATTATCAGTATGACTTGCAAGTTGTGTCCATGTTGTCTCTTCAATAAGGATAGAATTTGAAGTGTATATAGTCTTGATCTACCTTAGGTAGGCTTTGCCATGTAGATTTCTTCGTATTATCTTAAATTGACTTCCTTGCTTATTGGCTAAGCGTATAAAACATGGTTGGGGCTGACTTTTCAAGTCTCATACGAGATTTGTTGCAGGATCCATTGGAATTTCTGCCTTGGCTATGTGGATGGGAGGGAGTGTGGACCCCTTCTATAATCTTGGATGCAGGTGGTTGCAACTAAAATTAGTGCAGCGTTTCAAACTTTTTTAAAATTTGTAAGCGATAATTTCAGAGTTCACATGCCAATTGCCTGAGAACATTTCAAATCGTGAGACTTGTTATTTTAATACTAAGATTTTATATTATTATAATAAAGGTAATTGTTACAATAAAAGCGAAATTCCGATTGGTGGCGTTAAAGTGGAAATAGAAAAAGATAAGATAAATGAACACAGTAGAACCTGGTTGCTAAGATTCCCATGTGTTGATGACAGAACGTTTAAGACTTTGATAAGATGTTGGTGGAGAGGTTGCATCTTGTTAGTCAGCTTAGTTGCCACTGCAAGCCTGGAATTTGATTTGCCACTCCCAACAAACGACATTTTGATTTTCATCTTATATTTTTATTTTCCTGTACTTATCTTGTACAATTACTCAATTATATTGTTTGACATTATTTTTTCTTTAGTTTCGGAGGAAAAAAAAAAGGAGAAAAATTTATTGAGAAAAAAAAATACCATTTTCTATTATTTGACTGAAAAAAAATAAGAAAATTATGGTGAAACTCATAATATATTTTCTCTCTACTCATAAAAAGATGAAGTAAAGAGAATATTTTTTTGGATTGATAAATTTGTTATTCACTTGTTTAGTAGTGAATCAACTTATTGTTTTATTTAAAATAATTATATATTATTTTACTTTTCTTTCTAATAAGATAAGAAGAATGAAATATTTATATTTTTTTATCTATATTCGCACAATAGATAAGAAGATATTTTTTTCTTCCCTTCAATATATTTATTATTTAATCTTCTTTATGACTCCAAACATAACAACCTTGGGTAGAGTGATAAAATATCAATGTTTCGCAGATTAAATGAATGAGGATGAAAAATAAAAACGTGTTGACATGACTGGCTAAATGACATAGCCAAGGCCCCGCTTTTAGAGAGGTTTTCAGAAACATAAATGATCCTATAATTTGAGAAAGAAATAGAATTTTGTGAAGTATACGTGTGTGACAAGTGATGTTATAGGAGAAGAAGAGAGATTAAGTAAAATAATAAGGGTTGGTGAAGTATTATTATTCTTCAATAAATTATATGTATTTATGCAAAAGGTTAAAACTTTCATTTTATAATTTTCAGAATTAAAATTAAAAAATTATCAATGTAGAAATTAAAGTATCACCTCTAATATTATAAATATAAGATATTTGTGTTATTAGATAAATAGTTTTAATTAATTTTTAAAAATTAAAATTAACAAAATTATCTCGTGTAGATATTTGATTAATTAAAAATAATATATTTCTAAATTTGATTATACAAATTTCATAGTCAACTTTACATCATAAAAAGTAAAAAAAAAACTAAATTATAAATAACTTAAAAATATATATACTCTACATTTTAAAAAATCTAATATACTTTTAAGTCAGTGTTAATTGTTAGATTATATTATTTCTAAATAAATTTAGATCTTTTATAGTTAATATTTTTAAAATCGAACTGATAATTAAATTGATGAAAACACTTATTCAAAATTTATTAATTTAATTGTGGTTGAATTATGGTCAAATTAATAATAATTAAATTTATATTTTTTAATATTATATAATATTTTAAATAATAAAATAATAAGAAAATAAAATCTAAAAAATGTAAATATAAATGACTAGATTATATGTTTTGTAACATAAAAGTTAATATTAATTAATAAAATAATTGATATTTATGTAAAATATTTAAATATATTTATTTATTTATTTTTAAAATATTTTAGATTAAGTTAAAAATATATA
>JAMLFT010011356.1:0-11155 GCA_026544285.1 Pachyrhizus erosus
AATTAATAATAAATTTATGATTTATAATTAAATAACAATTTTTATTCTCCTAATGTGTAATTTGTTTTTGGATAATAATATTTAAATATTTCACCAATACCTCTTACTTTTCTTTATTTTTTTACATTATATCATTTATTTATTTTTTCTTCTCTCACTTGATTTTGAATAAGATTTGGGTCTTCAAATATATATATCACTCTTTTAAAATTTATTATTCCTTTTAAATTAAAAAAAAAAGGGACACTTTTGTTTCACGGTCATGTCTATTCGTCCATCTGTCCACGGGTTTATTCTTATCATACTTCTTCTCAATGAGTTGGTTTATATAACCCTATCATACCGTCGTATTCCTCAGTTCCTCGCAACTCTGAAACGTTATATCATCCGCCCTCAAACCAAAACTCTCAATTCTCAACTCAACCAATTGCGCTTGATATCCATGGATGCCTCTGTTTCCCAGGTCTTACCCGAAGCCGACCTATATTTAGAAACTCCCGGTGGAAACTGCATTCCAGCGCACGCAACCATTCTGGTCTACACCTCTTTCTTTTTTCTTCAATTCTAAATTTTCAAATTCCAATCATCATAATTTCGTTTAACCAATTTTGCATTTCATTTAATTAATCCCGAAGGCTTCGGCATCCCCGGTTCTAGAAAACGTCATAAGGTCCAACCGAGTCGTCAAAATCCACGGCGTACCAGACGGCGCCGTCACGGCCTTGGTAGCGTTCCTCTACTCCTCGAGGTTAGTAGTTAGTACCGAGTATCTAGTGGTAGCAAGTTAGTTAGAATTCCTGAAGGGAATTGATACGGTGCGTGCAGGTGCACGGAGGAGGATATGGACAAGTACGGGATGCACCTTCTGGCATTGTCACACGTGTACTTGATGCCGCAGCTTAAGCAGAGGTGCATAAAGGGACTGGGCGAGCGAGTGAGCACGGAGAGCGTGGTGGACGTGTTGCAACTGGCGCGGCTATGCGACGCACCGGATCTCTATCTAAAGTGCGTGAAGCTCCTGACGAACCATTTCAAATCCGTTAAAGAAACAGAGGGCTGGAAATTCATAGAGAACCACGACCCCAGGCTCGAACTGGACATTCTCCGCTTCATGGACGAAGACGAAAAGGTAGTTAGTTAGTTAGTTAGTAAAATGAAAGTTAGATTAATTGGAATTATTATGTGAACAGAGGAAGGAGAAGGTGAGGAAGTGGAGGGAGGAGGAGAGGTTGTACGCGCAGCTGAGTGAGGCGATGGAGTGTTTGGAGCACATATGCACGGAGGGGTGCACTGATGTGGGACCTTACGAGGTAGAGGTTGGGCGACAGAGAGGACCGTGCTCAAAGTTCGCCACGTGTCAGGGTTTGCAGGTGTTGATCCAACACTTGGCCACTTGCAAGAGGAAACTCAAAGGAGGGTGTTTGCGGTGTAAGCGCATGTGGCAGCTCTTCAGACTCCACTCATCCATTTGCCTCTGCCAACATTCATGCAAGGTTCCTCTCTGCAGGTCAACATCCTCTTTGCTATTTTCTGTTTAAACTATTTTTTTATTATTTAAAAACCTTTTCTTTTTTTTATTATTTTAATTCATTTTTTATAATAACTTTCAATAGTTTAAAACAAATTTGCATCCCAAATTTTACTTTTTTTACTGTCATAACAAATCTACGATAACGCCACACAAAGGGTGTCAGTTGAACTTGTAGGATTATAAAACAACTTCTGATCACATGCCAATTCATATAATATTTGGCAGATAAATTCTAAATCAAAATAATAATAATAATAATAATAATAATAATAATAATAAGATTTAAATATCAATTTAGTTTTTTAAAATAATATTTTTATTTTAATTTTTTTATATTATTTTTTTATTTTTTATTTTTAATTAATTTTTTTTTTCATATTATGCATTTTACTATTATCTTATTTTATATCTTAGAATATTTTTAAACAAATTTAAAATAAAATAAATTAGCATACACTTTGTCATATTTTCAATATATTGATTAATATAATAGTTTAAATATCTTGAAATATAATATTTAAATAATATAATAAACAATGTAAACAATTTCATAATTAAAATAAATAGTTTAAGAAGAGAGAAAAAAATTAAAATTCCAACTTATGTAAAAATTAAGGTAATGGGAAATTTTAATAAATACTTTAAGGATAAAAAAGGAATAAAATATAAAAAATAAGAAATAAACATTTTCAAAAATATTATTTAGTAGCGTATTAAAAAATATTATAAGCTACTGAAAAAACGTTTACTAAAGTTTTTTAACCAGTAAAAAAAGATAAAAAGCTAAATGAATGTGCTTGCTAAATATAGCATAGGTCTACTAGGAATTTTTTACAGGAGATCAAACAACTTTGGTATTACGCAATTGAAGTTTTTTAGAACTTACAAAAAGTCTTCTGGTATTTAAACACATAGAAAATTTGATAAATTATTTTATAGAATAGATTTTAATGAATTTTGTGTGATTTTTAAATCGGATGTATAAATATCACATCTATCTAATAATCCTATCAAAATCTTTTAAGACTTTTTGATTCTCTAATTCCTTCTTTTGTTGCTAGTTGCTAGACTTTTGCTTGAAAATTTTTCTGTTTTGGGTTTCATGCAATTTGCACCAACTATCTAGATTTTTGCAATCTTGCTATTTATTGGTTTAATTTATTTTATTTGTTTTGGGTTTAATTTTTTTATTATAAGAGTATTATTCATGTTTGTTAGATACATGGATAAATATTATTTAAAAAGACACGAAGTAAGAATTAATTAATTATTAAAAGATTGAAAAAAATGAATTGATTTTACTTTCTTTATCTAAACCTTATAATTTATTTGTTATCTTTTCAAATGAATCTTGTAACTTTGAATAGATTGCTTTCAAATTTTGTAAATTCATAAAGTTATTTTAAATCTTCTTTTTTTACGGTGAAATTGTATTTGTAAAAAAAATATAATCTCATAAGTATTTGAGGAAGGAAATAGGTACTTTCTTTAGAGACATTCATCCTCTTTCCTCCTTTGTAGGTCCTTTTATCATGAGTATGTGGTTAAATATTTTTATTAATCTTGAAGATTGATCATGATAACAAATTAAGTTTATTTGAAACATAAATCTTTTAAATATATAGTCGTCCTCATAAAATTATGTGAAATATAAAGATGTAAATAAAAAGGAGTTTGAGTTCAAAAAAGAAATAAAAATTGAAAAAAGATTAAAATTTTGAGGAGAATCATAAGGAGAAGTAGACGTGACATAAATATAAATGAAAAATGAATAAAGAGCAATGGAAAGGTAAAATATAATCAAAATAATTTACTAGAATTAAAACAGTGATTGAAAACATTGTAGTAACTCATTAATATGTTAATGTCGTAGAGACTTAGGATATGTAGGTGTTAATAAGTTTCAACTCTTATTACAGGATATAAGTATGATCCTAACTAAAAATAACCACTAGAAACTTCTCCTAATAACTTCCTAAAACTACTATTAACATCTTAATTGTCGATGTTTTATCTTCAATCTCCACTGTTAATAACATTTGATCTCAATGCTCTAAAATCTTCAATTTTCTAATGTTAAAGTAGCTACACAAAAACATTATTTTTGACACTTAGTCAAAATAATGTAGCTATTAACACTTATAAATTCTTATGATATAAAATCATTAAAATTCAAACTACTCCACGAAATCTTTTCAAATCTTATAAATGCATAAAGTCTTGTCAAATCTTACAAATCCATAAAGTCATTTCAAATCTTACAAATTCTTATGATATAAGTCCACTAAAATTCAAAGGACAAATTCTTGATTGTAGAAGTCTTTTAAAAAAAATTATAAGTCATCATATTCCTACATAGTCCTTTAAAATTCACAAGACTATTTTATGTCAAAACAATGTTTTAAAATCTCAACCTAATACACCCCCTTTAAATCTCATGGTATTCAATAAGGACTATCAAAACTTTTTAAAGTGGGTATCAACATCTCGTATTATTCAATAAGATTTTTTATAACTTACAAAAAGTTTACTACTATTTAAAAATATAAGAATTTCAATTAGTTATTTTGTAGAGTGATTTTTATGTAACTTTTAAGTAAGATGTATAAATATTATATTTATCCTACAATCACACCAAAATACACAATTAATTTTCTTTTTGTTGAATATAGTACAAACATTACTATAGTAGTTGACTATTTCTTATGTGTTGGCCGAAGTGACAATAGTCACATTGAACCCTTGAATATGTTCGAAGATCTCAAAATGATCTTCCAGTTTCGGGGAGAATTCGCAAAACTCCGTTTCCATCGAGAATTGAATGGAGTTTTCCCGTATTTCGACCGGAGAATCTAACAGAGACATTACTATTGAGATTCTGACCGAAAAATTAGACATTCCATGCCCTCGGAGAGTGCTTTGTCATGCTAGGTCACTCAACTAAAATACATAAAGGCAATCAAAACACATTTGTCTTATTCCATTTTTTAAACTTACGTTGATGTATACCACCATTTTTCATGCTTTTCTCCCCTTTTTATCATGTCTTATATTTGTGTGCTTTTTTTTAGACTTTTAATCTATTATTATGAAAAATTAAAAAAATTTAATACATAAATTCTTTTTTTAAAATAATGTTATATACAAATATTTGCAAACATACCCTTTTATTTGTGTTGTAGAATTTATTGTGAAATTAATTTTCTTCATTGGCATGATAATTATTCTTGTAAAATAACTTGACTAGTAATTAATTCAAATAGGAGATTCACAACAACAAAAAAAAGAGAAAAAGGGAAAATAACTAGAATTAACTATTAAAATATTAAAAAATTATTGATTTTATATTTTATATTTTTTTATCTAAACCTTATTTATCATTTATTTGTATATTTTTTATTAACTCTTGTAACTTTGACTATTTGCTAAAAAAATTATAAAATTTTAAAATCTTATAAATATATAAAGTCCTATAAAAATAAAAAACAAAGTCTTAACTATAATTTTTTTAAAAAAAATCTTATAAATCATTACATTTTTACATGATCTTTTAAAATTCATAAAAAAAATTATATCAAAATAATTTTTTAAAATTCTAATCTAATATTCTTCTCAAGTTTCTACTAGTGACTATCATTATTTTTTATATGAAAAAAATAAACTCAAATACTAAAATTTTTATACTAATTCATATACAATATTCAACTAATTAAGTTAGACGTCTTAATATCTGTAATTATTATAATTATGTGAAACAATATAATAATCTAATTTAAGTATACATAGATTTCGTATACACTTTGTTATAGATGAGTATCTCTTCAATAATAATAACAAAATTCTCTTCAATAAAAAAATTTCAAAAGAAAAATACAATAAAGACAATGAGTATTATAATAGGTGGTTCCTAGTTAACTAAAATTCATGTAAGAAAGATTAGAGAAAAAAATTAATAAATGATTTGAATTAATTTTTATATAATATGTAATTAAATATTAATTAAAAATACTAACTAATATTTTAAAGATACTGATTAAGAAATTTAAAATAGGAATTTTTTTATTAAAAATATCATTGAAATATTTTTATTGTGATTTTTAATACATTTTTAATGTAAAATCTAATAATTTTTTTATTTTAAATTTCTTAACCAATATTCTAAAAACAATAGTAAACAAGATCATGTATGCATACTGATCTTAACCTACCTAATAATTTCTAAATTTAATGGAGGAATATCTTGTAATGAAGATTAAGTGACGTGTGAGCAGGGACTAGTTCCATGTGTAGTCTTAACTATGAATAAAGACAAAAAATAAAAATAAAAAAAGTCATGTACTGATGATGGGTAAAAGAAAAGTGAAATACCAAATTCATGATGTAGGATATGGTGGAAGACCTCTTCATGTCTTCCATTGTGGGAAATAAGTTTCCACCGATAGATTTGTTCAATTTTAGATCAATGGCACAAATTTTTTTGTTTTTATATTATTTTACTTTTTTTTCTCTCTCTTACTCTAACTTATATGAATTTGTCTTTTTTGTCTTCAATCTTCTTCACCACTTCTTCTTCCAATTTTGTTCTCTCTCTTTGTCTCACTAATTACGTTATCTCTACCTTCACAGTTGGCAAACCCCTCATCATCTCTGACCACACCACATCCAAAGAAAAAGGAGTGAATAGAAAACATAAAATCTAAAAAACCAATAAAACCAATAAAACCAACATCACTAAGGCTAATGACAACATTCCATATACTGTTTAATGCAATTTCTTACCATCGAACACCATCACTAAACCTCCACATAGGGCACATTTTCAAATGTGGAAAAAGAAAAAAAAAAGAAAAAAAAAAAGAAAAGAAAAAGGAATCAAGTTCAAATCTAGAATCGCAACCTCGATAATGTGCACATTGGTGAAGGTTCTATTGATTCGCGTTCTCACTGACTTTTACTTCTTTCGTTGGTTGTGCGTTTATGTTCGATAGTTAGAAAGAAGAAACGGTGGAAACAGTGGGATCGTGGGAAGTGTTCTAAAATGGAGGGTAATTTGGTAAAGAAAAGGAAAAAGATAAAGAAAAAAAGAAAATCTCATGATTGAAAATCTCTTTCTCACGGTGGAGAATATGCAACTAGTTAGTGTCCTAGATTCGTAGTTGCATTGTAATTAGTTTGTGTTCCGAAACATTATTCTCAATGCCGTAGAACTAATAGATATTTATAATACATTATTACTTTAAATATTATTAAATTTTTTTATCTAGTAATTTTTTTTAACTTTTTAGTCTCTAATAATTTTTATTTTTTTATTTTTAATATACTGTCTAATTCACTTTTTAAAATATTATTTAGAAATTAAAAATAAAATAAAAAATTTATAGAAACTAAAAAATTAAAAAAATTATCAAAGATAAAAAATAAAATTAAAAAATTTATTAAGAACATAAACATATTTAAATGAATATTATTATTTCTTAAATATGATATTTATAGATACATATTTCAACATATTTTATTAAACTCAGACCAATACATTATAACAAAGTCAAATCAATATAATATATATCTTTAAAAAAAAAAACAGTTCTTATTATTGTAGTTAAAGTTTTCTTAATTTTTGGACAAAAATAGCTAATTTAGTTGTTTTCTAGACTTTAGACTTTTTTTTTAATGTTTGTTTATAAATTTGAAGTTATCTTAATTTATAAATTCAGTGATATTTGTTATGTTTGTTTGAAAACTCAAAAAAATAATTTTGGTAATTATTTTTTAATTTTTAATTCTCTAGGAAGTATTCATAGATATTTGTGAATATCATAGATACCAAAAATTTGTGTGTAGTTTTTAAATAGGTACTTAATGTGAGTAACAAGGTAGGTATGTGGTGAGGTTTTATTAAGTGGAATGAGTAGTTACCGTTGATGTTCGCCTTATCTCATTATCATCCATAAGATAGATCAAGGTATGCAAGAGGAAGAGTAGGTCAAAGCTAAGGATGTTATCCAAATCACAAGAAATTAGAGACACAATAAGAAGAGTAAGAACTAAAAAAGTAATATGATGTCAATTGTTATTTACACTCCTCAATTTTATTAATATACTTTCTTTTTATTTATTTTTTTCAAAAATTACTTTTTAGAAATGTTAAAAATTTTAACATTTTGAAAAATAGATTTTAGAAGTGTTAAAAATTTCATACATTTCATAAAGTACTTTTAGAAAGCCAATTTTTAGAAGAAAAAAAGTATAACACCAATTGTCTTTAAGAGATTTTTGAAAAAATCATAAAAATATAAATCTTATGGATGCATTGACATTTTAATCATAATGATAACAAATTTTCTAAGTAAAACAATCGCCAAAATTCAGTCTCATTTATTGGTAAAGTCACTTCTCTACTTGAGAAGTAAAATTTCTACAATGGTGAGAAGTGCAACCAAACATTTATGCAATTGCAATATCGCCATCATAGACTATCCCAAACAATACAAAAATTTATCTCCTTAAAAGCAATGATGTCTTATTTTTTTCTTCTGAAAATTAATTTCCAGAAAGTACTTTCAGAATATATTAAATTTTTAACACTTCTAAAAATCATTTATCAAAATGTGTTAGAATTTTAATCCTTTTAGAAACTACTTTGTGAAATGTGTTGAAATTTTTACCTATTCCAAAGGTACTTAAAAAAGGATATTTTTTTGAAAAAATTATATAAAAATGATGTGTATTAGTAATACGATGAGGTGTAAATATCAAATGTGAATATGTTTTAAAAAAAGTGTCCAGAAATGATGATCATAATGCTACAAGTCCAACAAGAAATGTCTCAAGATCCATGTAGGGTCTAGAATGAAAAAAAATCACTTAAAATACCATATGACAAGTATGTAACTTTAAAAGTGTTGAGGACTAATGTCCAAAAATCTTTAAGCATTAAGAATATATCTTTTATGCATTAATTAGAAGTATATTAATTGAAAATATTACGAGTATATTATGTTTCCCTTTTATTTTGTAATAATGACACTAAACCTTTGAAATATTCATCGTATTTAATGCTAAAAGTTCCACATTAATGTAATTAATTTATAAAAAGTAACTTTTATCTAGAATAAATCATAAAACAAAAACGTGTTTCTGTTTTGCATTGGAAACGCACACCCCCAATAAATAATGACACTAAACCTTTGAAATATTCATCGTATTTAATGCTAAAATTTTCACATTAATGTAATTAATTTATAAAAAGTAACTTTTATCTAGAATAAATCATAAAACAAAAACGTGTTTCTGTTTTGCATTGGAAACTCACACCCCAGTAAATAAAACGAAAATATGTTTTCATTTTGTACTGTTAATCAATGGAAGTGCATTCCTGTGGAAGGTAGTTTTGTCAAAATAAATTTAAACCAAAGCATGGAATGCAAATAGTAGAAAGAATTGCGAATAGCAAAGACCCACTCTCGACATAAATAAATAGTTTTTGGGCCAAAACATTTTCAGACTGGATGTAGACCATAGGATCCACAATAATAGAATAAATTTAAGATTTGCATTGACTTATAGAGCAAACCTTTAATAAATATTTGGGTGCTCAAAGTAAGCCCAAGGTAATAATTTAAAATAGAACAATTTCTTATTTTAAAAATAATATTTTAAAATAATATATAAATTAAAATCCCACTTTTGTTTTAGTTTTTATCATAATTTTAAAATACTTTAAAATATTTTTCTTATGTCAGCTTAAGCTTTTAAAAAGAATCAAAATATAAACAAAATTCAAAATTTTAATTATTTTGTTAAATTATTTTAGCTTCAAAAAAATAATAATAATTTCCTTTTAACAAAATGTACTTTTTTTTATAATTATAACTAAATACAAAACAAAATTTACTTTACATAAAATCTCTAAAATATAATTTTTTACTCAAAATATAAATATTTTTTTATATATTCTTAAATCAATTTACTTTTTAGATTTGGAACAGGTATATATCTTCTAGAGTAAGCAAAGATAAAATAATTAAATAAGAAAATCAATAATTAATATTGCAATACATACGTAATTTGTTATGAAAGAATCAATAATTAATTTTCTCATCTATAATTAAAATTACTTATTTTACTTTTCAAAGCAAATTGTTCAGTTTAGACGAGTCAAGTCCATTCATGGTATGGTGAATTTATCTAAAATTATATCCTACATTTTTTTACACGACACAATAAACGTTCATAATTTATTGATATCTTTTACCAATATAAAAGTAGGTGTATGATAAGAAAAATGGTCTAAGCGAATAATTTTCAGTAGAGATATGATTAAGAAAGTTTACTTCTGTAATTAAGTTAATTGGCATATTTTTGTATATGTGTATGAACCCTAGGCACCAATTGCAAGAAATCTTAATTCTTACAGAATTCACAAGACGTCGTTTGTGTGCAATTTGCTCATGCTGTATGATATGAAACCAACATTTTTCTTCAATCAAACTCCCTTTATGGGCACCATCTTGGAAGTCAGAAGAGCTTTATGTGAGGAGCACTTTTAAATCCATGTGCATGATTGTTCATCATTGTTTGTGTCCTTAACTGTAAAAACATAAAGACATTCCCATTAAACAAAGTAAGATATGGTTGGAGCAACATCATGTTGACTTGTTGATGTAGATGATGTATTGGACTATGAGAGGAATGGCCCAAGAGATGATGCTAGCATGCAGTGCACCATAAGTGAAGAAATTGGCAGCTTTAAACATTAGTTAGTATTTTCTTACAATCACACTCTCAAAAATTATGTTTTATGCAAACAATCTTTTGGTCCTATGAGAGGGTTGGCGGCACCTTTTAATTGCTGTCTCTTCACAAACCCGTTTGGGATTAATTTATTGGTATGATCACTTTGAACTTGGAAAGTAGGTCATGGCTCTTAGGCTCTGTAGACAAAATTATTGATTAACATCTCTTTCTATGCTTGGAAACATTTATTTGTTGAGTTTTATTTTATATGACATGTTAAAATAAATTATTTAAAATAATTAACATTTAAAAAAATTAATGAAATATTAAATGTTTTTTCATAAAATATCTTTAGTAGGAGTAATTGTTATTGAGTAATAAATAAAAAAGTTAATTAATTAAAAAAATAAATATTATCTTAGGAAATTATTTATATATTTTTTAAAGCTGATCATATTAATTATATTTTTTAATATTTTTGTCAAAAATTTAAACATCATATAAAATAAAATAAAGAATAATATATTTTTGTTTGCACACTTTTCACAATCCTTTTGACATTTGAATATTATAATTACACACAAAGATAAGACTAGGTATGACAAATAAATTTTAATTCGTGAATATCATTTTAAACTCGTCTTAATTTTGATGAAAAATATTTATTTTGACCGAAAATAAATATTTTTCAATTTACTTACACAGGAATGTGTATTAAACTATATCCATATTTATATCCGTACCTACCATCATTATATATTATTTTATAATATTTTTGTTATAATATATATATATATATAATATTTATTAGAAATTTTATTATTATAATTTTTAAAAATTTAAATTTATTAACTTAATAGTTAAATAATTTAAATTATAATAATAATT
>JAMLFT010011357.1:0-11154 GCA_026544285.1 Pachyrhizus erosus
TTCAGTTATCAATTTTCTTTTCTTTTATTTATTCTTCTGTCAAACACAATGTTATTGATGATGAGAAATAGAATAGAATAAAAAAATAAATATTTGAATTAAAATTATTTGATAAATAAAAAAATATTAAGTAAAAATATGTTTTTTTCTTATATTTTTATTATCATTCCTATTCTTATTATAATAATAATTATTATTAAATAATTTTATTATTAACATTATCTTTTTATTATTATAATGGATTAAGTATATATGAAAAGTGTGTTTTTGTTGTGAATACTGTTTATTTTTTCAGTTATCAACTTCAATCATAAACTAAGTACCAAGCTATTGTGACATTTATGTGAAAAGGATTTGGATCCTTTATTTTCTTTTTCATAAAATAATATTCTCAAGTCATTTATTAACTCGAAGATACTTGTCATGTCAGTGATTATTTTGCTTTTGTAGTAATTATTGTTTCAATACATAATGACATTTACATACCAAACATGATACTTATAATATCATTTTTAATAATAAAATAAAAAAATTTAATAAATAATTTCTCCAACTTGATTTGATTTTAAACATAATAAAAAAAAATTAAAATATTGAAATTAAACAAAAATTTTTGTTTTGCATCTCAACAAAAAAAGATTGAACGTATGTTATCGTGTATCACCCTTATAGGTGATATATGATGCACTATTCATTTTGTCTTGACATTTATATTATGCATTTGTCACTAGATTACTCTTCTCTTAATAAGAAACTCTTTATCCGCTCTTTCCACCACCAACGACAACAAGTTTAACACCTCTTTCATCCTTGCCACAAACACTTCAAGATCATTTCAATTCAAAAACAAAATACAAAAACAAAGTTGATGATGGTGGGGGATTCAATTGCTAGACCTTTACACCCCTAAATTTGTTATGATTGTTACAAGAATCATAGTAACTAACAATATCTTAGATCTTGTGAAATTCATGCTTGAATAATCCAAACCTAAATAACAAACAACTCAATTTGGCACCTGCATAGCATGCAAACTCTCTTGCACAACACATCTTTCACCAATGATTGATGAATACATCAAAGTTTCAGTCTTTCCTTTCTAAGTATTTCATACGTAGGAAATTTGGGTGTTAACTCTATTTGAGATGATGAGAAATTGTAAAGAAAATGCATAATTTAAAAAGGAAGAAAAAAATGAAGTAGAAGGTTAGAAGGAGAAGTGTAAAATTGAGAGAAAAAAAAAGAAGAGAAGTTAATGTTTGTGTCTCTGTCACGAATTGTAGATGTTTTCACGCTTTTGTTTCTCTCAATCCTCCATTTGATTTTGTCATCACAACTAACATAGTTTACATTCAAGAATCAGTGCCTTCATTGGTTTCCACTTGGAAACCCTCGTTTCTAACACTGTTAGTTGCTAAATTCTTGTAATAATTTTTCTGATAGGGTTGTCAAAGTTGGAGAGGAAGGAGGAGAAGTTGGAATGGTTGCTAGCTCATGAAAACTAAGGTGCGACAAGATTGAAAGAAAGAGACCTACCATCATTGAAATCTTGCTAGAGAGGTCATTGCAAGATATGTTTAAGGGAAGAATATCTAATGTGAAGGATGTTTGGCTTTACCATATGGATTAAATGAATTCAATAATAAAAAAAATGGTGCATAGTAAACCACCACTCTGCGTGATTTACACTAGTCATAACAAAAAGATGAATGTTACTCACCCTATTTTTGGAGAAATTTGTAGAAGCAAAAATAGAGACATAGTGAATTTTGGGTTTCATGAATTATGATAGTTTCTTATATCTTTGACATGTGAAGAGAAAGGACGACATAGAGGGAAGGATCGAAGAAAATAATCAAATTCATTTTATTACTTAACTTATTAGACTATAAGTTTTATCTTAACATCTTCTAATGGTTAAAAGTGCAAGGAAAACACAATTTTATCACTCAATATTGTCTTATATACTTTTGTGAAGATTTCTAAGATATTTCACATAAACTAATAGATTTGGGAGGAATTGTGGTCGCATAATTGATCCAAACCATCATAAACACCTTAATTTAAAGATAAACATCTATTATAAGAGAAAAATGCCTATTAGATGTCTCTAGAAGTCACGAACTTGCATAAGTTGACAAAAATAATATGTTTGTGTTATCCTCTCAAAGATGACTTTATCTTTTTGAATAATAACTAATTCAATTATTCTAAGTTTTTTTTTATTTCAATTAAATGTCAAAAAATTAGGTAAGAGAAGACCCAAAATTTATAATCTACACAAACAAGTCTTATTGTTGTAAACCTTTGACTTATTAGTGACAAAGTTAGAATTCAACATTTTAAATTTTTTTTACTAGCAAATATAATTTTATTAACGATAACTGTCTCAATTAACAAATGTATTGCATGTTTCGAGTTTCAAAACATAAAAGTAATAAGAATCAACTTAACCATTTGCACAATAAATTTGAACTCTCCTACATACTTTTCTCATGGTACCACATGCAATCCTCATTAACTTACTATTCTAAATTTGAGTTTGTCATTTAAATGTATGTGTAGTTTTAATCTCCAAATTTCATAACTAACCTTCTATGCATCTTTATTCATCACCTCCTATTTTTACTTTTTTTTTTCTTCTCCATGCACATTCATTACCATTATATTTACTATTCTTTCTTTAAAATGTACTCACCCCCACAACTTTGTCCTTCCTTGCTAGTAAATTTCAAGGCAATTTAACATCTAACTCAAAAGAGAATATATAACATCCAACATTTTGAACTTTGTTAATATTATTAAAAAATTTACGTATCAAAAATAATTTTATTACCTTTATTTTAGTTTACGTTCCTTGTATTTTTTAAATACACCACCTATTTTATGTGATTATCTTAGTAAAACTTTTTAATATGTAGCTGGAAGTGTTTTTTTATTCATTATGACAACTTATGCCCATTTTTATCCACGTAGTCTACTTAAGCCCATGCTTTGTTCACTCCATATATTTTAACTTACAACCCATGTTAAGGTTAAAATTAATCAAAAGTCCAAAATCTAAAATTGTACACGTTTGTCATGTTAAATGTGTGTTTCAATATAGTTAAATAAAACAATTCTACAATAAACTTGTGTGGTAAATTTGATAAAAAAAATTATTGAAACAAGCTAAAAATCTTATTTGAATTATAAGTTATTTTTGTAAGCCGAATTAATCTCTAAAGTTGTTCCAAATGCTCCCTAAGTATTAAAGAAGTAAATGATTATTTTCATAAACTTGACAAATTAATCTCTGATCATCAGTCATATCTTTTTCAGCCTTTTCTTTTTAGTTGACATTGTTACTGAGCAAGATCATCTGTACCAATCTTTTGTCACCACATATAAGAACTTAAATAATGTAATAATGTTAATCACATTATATAGAATATGTCAGACGTCTACCTCACTGGGATGGGATGCGAACTCTTCATGCTTGGTCCTATCAAAATATAAGTTTCTAGAAAAGAACTGCAAGACAAATATAATGTGCAAGAGTCCTTCATGTTAATATTATAATGAACATTTAATAAAAGGGAGGTGTATTTTCAGCATTGTATCTCAAAATTTATGCTTGAATATATAAGTAAAAATAAATCATTCACATAGAGTAGACAATTAGATTTGAGAGATAACACTCAACTCATCTAACATATGCTACATGAACATGAGCTGTTTTTATAGGAGTGACAATTGGATAATGCAGCAACAGGTAGAATGAGTAACATCACAGTCTCCTATATGCTTCAGTTGAACAACAATTTTCAAAGTTATTATTCATATTGAGTGTCAATCCCATATCCTTCTCATTAACAACTATAACAAACCCAATCTCAATGCTACAATTTATCAAATTTTCTTCTACAAAACCTTTTACAATCTATCCTCTTCAACAAAAAGAATGAGGAAAAAGATGGTTACAAACAGAACTAATTCTCCTAAATAAGATAACATCTGACTATATTAAAATTACAACCCTAAACACAGAATGACAATCCAATTCAGGTATAAAATCCTAAAACTTCTCTTCACTTTTTATAATACAGTAAGAAAATTATGACTTTTAATTAACCTCAGGTTTAACTTTAGTTATGACACATCCTGTGCACCATTGGGCTGAAGAGTAGGACTTTGTGCATGGATTATTGCCACGGCAATGGAGAAAGACTGTAGTGCAGACAAAGGTGGATGAAAATGCATATAATATAGACCATCGTGAACATTTACCATCCTCAAGGTGGGGGTGAAATCACTTGAACCCTGAAATTTGAGGAGTATGATCATCTCATTGCATACTTGAAAAAAATAATTGTTCAGTAAAAACAGAAAGTAAATTGGCTTAAATTTGAGAGAAAGATTTTACCATAGAATATATTTTTGAGAAACAAAATATAGAATTATTTTGTTTAGGCCTAGGTAGCCATCAATCAAATATAGCAATGAACAAAGTTATTTCCCTATCACTAAAATGTTTTCATTGACAATTCGGTTTCTAGTAGAGCCCAATGATGTACAATATCCATGTAGTCAACCCTATCTAGTGAGATATGGCTTGGTGGTGGTTGTATTTGTAACATATAATATAGCAAGAGAGATCAAATGTGAAGATAATCAAAGAGGAAAAGAATTTGATAATTTGTGGAGAAACACATATCGAACAGGAAAAAAGAACACATTTTGCAAAAACTAACATTTACAGCTCCCATACTCGTTGCTCCCCATCATATGATCATATGAGATCAGATCACTAACATTGTTTAAAGAGAAAAGAAAAAGAATAACAATAAAATACGGGTTATAAACTGACCTGAGTAACCAAATCAACTGACTTGCACTCGTCTTGTGTATCTATTTTAGACATAACCTCAGCTTTGTTAGATCTTCTCTCAAGCACTGTCAGAGGGCACCCCTCATCCCAACCACCACAGTCACAATGGCCAGCAGATCTCCATCTATCTATCAGACTGGATGGCCCACCATTTCTGGTTCTTGGCCCACCATGAAAGCCTGCTGGAATTAGAATGCTCGTGCTGGTTGAGCAGTCCCCATTATTTTGATTACAACTTTCAGAAGGCAATGTGACTTGATTTATACCAGATTTGTTAAGAAACTTTAAACCCCACCCTCCTACTTTCTCAGGTCTTTTACAAGGAAGATGTTTTTTCACAACAATGGCAGCCATCTCAAAATTTGAAGGAACGTCAGTCTCTAATAAATTGCTCCCACCAAGAGCAGATGGCTCCCACGTACAACTCTCCGCTATGACACTTGATCCAGCAAACTTAGAGAGTGCTCTGTGTTTTGATGATGGGCTAGTTCTAAAAACTTGTGACACCTTCTTTGACAGCCCCTTGTTCTTCCTGTGAGAATGCTCTGATGTGGACATTTCTTTGTCAGAAATTTCAGTGCTATGGAATAATGTAAACTCTGTCTCCCTTATTCTACAATTGTTGGGGCAAAGGGTGAAACTCGTTGATACATGCATCTTCCCAACAAACGGCAAATCACTGTCAGGAATCTTACGACCCTTTTGGCCACCCTTGTTCAAGTGAAACTCATACACGTAGTCCAAGGCCTTATTATCTGCCAAGTCTACCTTCCTCAATTTTGCTACATAGACCTCCTTCTGATCATCTGCAGAAAAAACAAAATGAGGAATCCCTTGCTTCCAAGTGCATTGGATCATTCCCTGTGATAGAGTAGAAGAAGCTGAAGACAACCAATCAGAACAAGTAGAGGTGGTGCTAGAAGTGGAAACAAGCCTTTTATGAACAGAAATGGAACCGTATTTATGACTTTGCACGAACTGTTTTTCCTTTTCTAGTTTATACGACGAAGAGATACATAAATTACTAGGAGAGTCCATAAAATCATAGCATATCAATCCTTCTGGATCAGAAAAGTTCATCCTGTTCAAATTGTCACTTCTATGTGAAGCGCCAAACTGCTGAAGAAGAGTACTATTCAATATATTTATCATACTCTTGCTCCCCATTATTGTACCTAAAGTCCACTGGTCCCCAGCATTTGCACTTATAACTACTTTCCCAGTCTCAGTGGCCACAGGACATTCAAAGAGAAAATGTCCCGAACCACATGCATTTTCACCAAAAAATTTAGCTGCATTCAAGCTTTCTGATAAAGTCTCCATGTTAGTGGCTCTTAAGCTCTCAGGTATGTTGAATTGAGCTGCTTTTAATGCGGTGTTATGTATAAATTCCAAGCAGCGACGGATATATTTCTCGTCCACACTCACCACATGCTTTGGAATCCTATTGTCTAGTCCATGAACACGTCGAAAGAATAAATCCTTGAAGAAAACTTTGCTAATTTGTGATTGGATAGTATTTACAACTATTGCCCGATGAGAGTTTGATCTTTTAATCAACTTCTTTAACTGTGATTTTGAAGAGTCCTCCTCTGATATTTCCCTATCATTCAATAAGCCATGCAATGAATCTTTTCTTCTGTGGCCCTCTTTCTGAATCCAAAAGCCTGTATTTTCCATCTTCTACCTCTACTATTCCGGATTAATTGTTGGACCCTTCTCTTACAGTCATCTTAGTTCAACTAAAAACTAAGAATCATATGATTAATAACCTGAAAAAATATACAGAAAACAAAAAAAAGGTAACATACCAAAAATATTGAATCTGAAAGTAGCAGTTTTGCTTGAAGAGTCAGCCTATGTGAGCCCTATGATAACCAAAAATTATGCGAGTCTTCTATGTATCAAGACAAGCAACTTCTAAACATTAATAAAGCATAAAACACAAACGGAGATATGCAAACGAAAAACCAGAAATTCATACACATACAGATTACATATGAACATGTTCATGACAAAGAATGAGAATTTGCAGAACAAAGTGCTTACGTATTAATAAATTTCATTAAATTCCTTGAATAATGAAACTCAAAGAACGAACAATTCCATTATTTAGTTAAACTAATATTTCACTCGGTTATAATAAAACAAATACGCTTGCACTTCAAATATTCCATACTGAACTAAAAAAAAAAGAGCCTCTAAAATAAGTAAAGATGAAGAAAAGAGCAACGTTCAAATCTACCTTTATCTTACAATCTTAAATCTCAAGAGGCAAAGTCAATTGCTGTCTTATATAACAGAAACCAACTGAAACTAAATCCTTGGAAACAGAGGCCCGAAAAAAGCTCCAGTAACAAATAAACAAATTCAATAAAGAAGGGTAAAAAAATAAATAAATACCAAAGCAAATAATAATATTAACAACTCTTTTGTTACCTGACAAACCTGGATCCGGCGAGAGCCAAGAACACCTAAAGAAAATGAACACAAACCCACTAGCAGGGTGAAGAGAAGTAGCTGAATACTCACTCTTTCAATCCTCAAAACTAGAGCTTTTCAACCCCAAAAAACATAGGAAAGAGGAGAGCCAATAGACCAAATGGAGAAAAAAGAGCAAATGGACAAAAAAAAAACAAACAAACGCGAAGAAAACCAAGTCAGCACATGGGAAAGGAAGATCAGAACACGACTACCACCACAAGTAATGATAATACTAGGTTCCTAAAAACTGTGTTTTATAATCTTCAAGAAAAGGGTGCAACTGTATTTGTATTTGACACCATAGTAGAGAGAGACAGTGAGAAGAAAAATAAAAGGAAAACCAACTACACCAAACCAAGCCAAAACAAGGGTGACACAATGGGTTGAACACGGGGTCTCATAGGACACGTCTGAAGGTTGAAATTTTAGTACATTGAAGAGAGGAGTTTGTGTTTCTTCACTTCACACCAAAAAATAAGGATGCTCCTGTGGGACCCACTTGCTAGTTCCTGCATCCTTTGGGCCAAGAGTGTACCCAAACCATTCCAACATGGATAGAGAAATTGAGGGAAGCATAGCAATTAGCATAGAGTCATGAGCTGGTGCGCATGATAGCTATGTGACTCCACTAAAGCCAAAGATGCTGCCCTGCCACTGCCACTTGCCTATATTCAGCTATTACCAATTTTCCTTTTCACTTTTCCTTTTTCTTCCATTTCTCATTCTGAATTTTATACCATTTTCTAGGCATGTGATGGAGAGAGAAATTGAGGAGCTAACGTGGCACTTGATCAAGTACATGTATACCTTAGCATGCCTATTGACCTCAAAAATTGACCATTGAAAGCTTCATTGCATTATAACATAGATGCTCAGATGCACTGTTACTCACATGACATGACAGTGTGACACATTCTCATTCTTCCTACCCTTTTGCGGTTAGATTATTTATTGCACTCTCTCCTCATTATTCACCCTCTCATTAATTAATTAATTAATTTCTTGGGCGGCGTTGCAACTGAATTATTTTATTGGGTACCTCTCGTTTATTTATTTGTGCTGGTTTAAGACAATCATGGATCACCTCCATAAAATTAGCTTTTAGACGCCGAAATTATAGAGTGTGTAATTTTACTTTTATCTTCTGTCCTACAACCAAAGATCAAAAACCTTTTCTTTCTCTGACCTCACCATATATAAAAAAATTTGACGAAACACACCATCCACATATAAATATGAAAAAACATATGAAACACGGTTTCTTTGAATAAAAATTAACGAAACACGGCAAGAATGTTTCTTATTACTTTCTTTATGTTTCCTTATATATATGATTTTATTCCGTTTTGTATTGCGTTTTTTCTTAAACTAGCTTGGAAATCAACTCCACGCATTTCACAAAAATTAATCTTCTTCTTGAATTTTTCTGATTCTTTGGATGTAACTTAATGTATGAAGATTCATGTAAGCCTATGTTGGGTAAAAGTAACTAAAATCTCAGTTAGTAGTTGAAATTTATAATTTTTATTTTTATTTTTTATAAAAATATATTTTGGAATTATAGTTTTAATTTAATTTTAAATTCTTGTCAATTTTTATTTATAGATTTATTATTTTAATTATATTTTTATTTTTAATTATTTATTATAATGTGTATTCTATTATTTTTCATAAATTATATTTTAAAATATTATTAATTTTTTTGTAATAAAATAAAAATAGCATATTTTTAAATAAATGTCATATTTTCATATGCATAATAATTAAAATATTTTAAAATATAATTTTAATGATAATAAAAAATTAATACAAATAGTGTAATATAAAAATATTTTATTTATTTCAAAATAGACTTCAATTAATAATTAAGATTAATGACTCATTAAAATTATTAAGTTTAAAAAAGAATGATATAAATAAAATAATTCTAGAAATTATTATTAAAATAATTATAATATAATAAATAAAATGAGAAATGTAGGAGTATTAAATTGCATTAAAGCAATGTGGCTTAAAACATAAAACTTACTTAATGCAATGAATGGAAGTCTGCATTGTTGTTTGTGAGTACTGTAGAGGGCAGCCTCGAATAACCCAAAGGGGGGCCAACGATGAACGATAACTGAAATTGTCAGGGATTGGGTGAGTCTTTGACAACGCATTACATAATTAAAGTTCTGTACCACTCAAATCGAGTTTTTTTATTTTTATTTTTTTTCAATTTTACGATATAGATAAAAGATGGTAGATTTGAAGAAATAGACAGTTAAGAAAACTTATTACTACAGTTAATAAAATGACACTTTATGAAAAAAAAATTAGTTAGTTATAAAAGTAGTGTGTAAAATTTAAAAAGTAAAATAAATATTAAGAATATTTAATTAACACCTCAACCTTTAAATTGTGTATACTAATGTATAAGATTGGAAAATATACAGGGTTGGTTAATTTAAATTTAAAAAAGTGATTTTTAATAATAGTGATTTTTTAAGAAATAAATAAAATATATTTATTTTTAAAAATAAAAAATTATTATTATTTTTAAAAATTTAGACAAACACATAAAAAAATAAAAAATACTTTATTAAAAAAGTACTTCAAAAAAAGAGTCAACTTAAACAAACGACCTATAGGTGTACTCCCCCTCTACGGTTGAGGCAGATAGACTTACAAAGTGCATGGAAAAGCTATCTCAATTTAAGGAAGCAATTTAGAAAAATAAAGAAAAATTTATAAATTAAACCTCCACAAAATTGATAGATTTTCAGTTTTCAGGTTAGAATATTGGCCAACTCAATACACATATATTCTTTTTGAGGATCCATACACATTTATTCTTCTCAATGTGAAATGAGGAAATTTTTCATAGACCTCTAAACTTAAAAAAAATTTGTGTGTGTTTTCCTGTTTACTCCATGATGGACCTGTATCTCCCTAAGTTTCAAGGACATTGAGTAAGGAATTTCATTGACATGGAGAAGATAGTAGGCAAAATTATCTGGTGGCTTGGAAACAAAAGCTTGTAGGCCTAAGAAGTTAAGGAATTGAATATAAAAAAAATTTTAATTTCGGTTTTGATTTTTATAATTTTATAAATGTATAATTCTATTTTTTATAAAAATATAATTATATATTTAATTTTTAATATTTTTAAAATTAAACAATTTTAATTTATTATTAAATTGTTATCTAAAATTAAATGATAAATATTAAGGATGTGTTTGTTGCAGTTCATAAAATGTTATTTTTGAAAATCTAAACTTAAGAATATAAAATTCTCATGTTTGTTACAAGTTATAAAAAATTATTCTTAAGTATGATATATGATTTTTCTTCTTTCTATTCCCATCTTACTGAGTAGAAATCTTATATTCCTATGAAAATCTCAATAATAGTACTTTTAAAAATATCATTTCCAGATAAAGATTACAATAGAACGGGTCAAGTTTTCTTCATTCCCACTCCTATCAAAAGCTGAGCAGGTTTAGGTTTGAGTTTATAAAAAGTGGGAACAAACAAATTAAATCCAATCTCATTTCTATCAGGTTTTATTAAATTTGGAAAAATTTGTGGAAACTTATCTCACACTTTTTTAAAATTAATTTTATTCATATATTTTTAAAAAATCATAAATTAAATTATTAATTATATTTTAATTCAAATAAAATTAGACATGTATAAGTGTGTATGTATATAATTTAATACATAATAAAGAACTTAAAATATATTTAAAAATTAAAATATGCTTATAATTAAATGTATTATCATAATTTTATTATTTAATTATATTATTTATTGAA
>JAMLFT010011358.1:0-11154 GCA_026544285.1 Pachyrhizus erosus
TTATTTCTTTTCATTTATATTCTACAATAATTTATATCAAGAAGTCTAGCTTAATTAGTTGAATAAGGATAAGCTATAAATTCTTTATGTATGTTTTTTTTATATCAATAAAAAATATTATATTTATTTATTTATTTATTTTAAAGAGTTAAATAGATGATTTATAAATATCAATATTTTATGTGAGTGCTTATAGATATCTCTAATGGCCACATTAGGAATGTTTTTTAGGATTCAATTCTTAACTAAATTGATTTTTTTCCTATGAACTTTCAAATTAAGCCATTTGTTATTGAAGTCTTTTCTAACTTCAATTTAACTTAAATGAGTTCCTAAATCAATAGCCTTATATTATTGATTGTTAGAATTTGATCTCATTATCAAGTCAAAATCTCACCTTATATATTTGAGTTTTCCCTCCCTCTATCTTCATATTCATACTTTTTCTTTTTCTCTCTCTCAACTCACAACATCCCACACCATTGACTATTCTTCATGACCTCCTTCACTACTGTGCCACCACCATCAATCTCCACCAACTGTCACTCAAAATTGATCCTTCTTTCTCCCCAAAGTCCCACCCTCTCTCTCTTCCAACCCCACCTAATTTCTTGCATGCCATATGCAATTGGCTCATTGTGATCCCCTCTCCACAAGCTTCATAGTGATTGTCCCCAATTGTTGAATCAATTTTCCTATTATCGTTCCCAAATTATTCTCCTATAAGGACATTGTGAGTAATATCACATGTGTAGTTTCATAGCGTTGGGTAACATTTTTTATGCTTTAGAAATATTTTATTAAGCTGGGAAGAGTTTGGAGCTCTTGTGAGCACGAGTATTCAAAACAAGTGCTGGTTCCCCACTCTTCTCTCTAAAGTCATGGCCTTAATTAAGAGAAGAGGGATTTTCATACAACAATAAGGAAGGGAGCAGTTGTAAGACTTCCCCTAGTCCTATTGAGTGAATGCATATAAATGTGTTTGCATGTGTCCAAATAAGTGCTCTTTGATTTACTCTGGCACTCTACTTGGATACTCTGAAATAAAGAAGGAATCAAATCACTCCTAAAATTATTTTTTATAATTTATCATTCAATTTTTTAAATTTAATTATTATAATAAATAATTAAATTTAATAATTAGATTTTTAGAAAATACATAGTAAAAATAAAAAATAATTCTCTTAAAATTGTTCAAGTAGTCATTTAATCTCTCATCTCTATGTATATTCTATAATGTAATGAGTATTGATGTTAATATTTTGATAATTGATTAAAGATCAAGTCACAGAATGGATGAGATTATGTTTGGTGTATGTGCTTTAATTTTTATCATATTGGATAATGATTTTGCGTGCTTTGTTTAGGACTGTATAGATTGAGTTTCATTATAGAATTTTGTGTGGACATAGATATATGTGTCTAGTTATTGTATATAAAATTTTGTGATTGCATCTTATATGTGTGAATTATGGTGATTTATATATTACATTGTGCTTAATTCTATCTTGTTGGAATGGAATTGTAGATATTGTGATGCTTAAGGTGGTTTTGGACCCCACTTGAATTTTTCTTATGATTTAGACATTATGTAGAATAATTCTGAAAATTTTGGTAGGATGATCTTGAGAATTGAATTATTGAATTGTATAAAAATCATACAAGTGAGGTATGAAATTTAGATTCTAAAATTGTGTTGCAGACTATGACCCCTTTTTTTTTTAGCATGAGTTAGATCCATTTATGGATATTATTCGATTTTAAGAAAAATTGAGATCTTGGTTTGACATATGAGGATGATAATTGTGAATTTTCAACTCCGATGGGTCCAAATTCAATTTTGTATGTTTTTTTTTAAATTAACGCATTAAATCTGCTTCAAGCTAACCCATGTTTGAGATAATATGTTATTTTAACCGTCTTTGGATTTTATAAAAATCTATAAATATAGTAATTTAATTCTACACATGTCAAGGTTCATTTTTGAAAAAATTGTATTAGTTAAAAGTCGTTCGAGTGTAAAACAAAATTTTTTAAGTTGCCAACATAAAACCATAATTTATACTACCTTGTAGTTGTACATATTTTTTTTATCACTTTAAACCTTAAACCTAAAACTTATTATGATTATGTAAGTAACACTAGAGCATAGCAAACTACATTTATAGTTTTCATTTTTTATTATAATAAATTTATTAATTGATATATATATATATATTTATTTATTTATTTAATTATTTATTTATTTATTTTAAAAGTAATTTTAAGAGAGTTATTCATCATTTTTATTATTTATTTTCTAAAAATATAATGATTATAATAAGTAGTTAATCTTAATGTATGTTTTAAAAAAATAAATAATGAAGATGAGTTGTACCTCTAAAGAGTTACTTTATCAAGTTATTTCAAGAGTAGTTCTAAAAGAATTACTTTTTGTTCTTACAATTTATTTTCTTAAAATTTAATAGTTAAGATTAGTTATTCATTAAAATCATTAAATCTCAAGCACCTTGGTATGCTACTTAATTGCATTATGAAAATATTATTTGGCGCTTTATGAGAAAATTTAAGCAAGTATGCATGGGCTTTCATGTTTGGCATGCCAATAAATCAAAAGATCCTTTAAATAAACAATTAAAATTCATGCATACATATATGTGACAATACAAAGGAAAAAGTATTTGCTTTATGAAATGTGACATAGGACGCATTACAAATTGAAGGTTTTAAGGTATGTTCTAGGATATATCTTTTGTTATTCAAATAACTGACTTATCTCTCAAGTTGACAATATGTGCATCATCCTTATTATTGATATGACCAATGATTATATTACACTTGTATTCATTAACTAACATATTGAACATGCACTAGTTAATTGAGCTTGACTTTGATGAATGTATTTTGTGTGTATATTCCTTGTTATATTTGTTGTATGGATTATTAACTTACTCCTCTTATTTGTGTGTACATATTGTATTTATGTTATGCAGTGTGTCCTCAAAATGGATAAGCAACACTTGACTTTAGATATTGAGACTAGTGACATTGGCGAATGGGTGCACCATTACCAACTTCATAAGGGTGACTTTCGTAGTACTTACAGTGGACGTGTCACTTTTTGGTTATCAGACCCGATCAGAAATGATTCAAGGTTAAGGATCCCTATTGTGATGGACATGAATATGACTATCCCTGTGCCTAAAGACATTTATCAGTGGATATCGCCATCGCCACCTCCATCTCCATTATCTTCCACCTGTACACCCAAGAGATACTCAACACACCTACCACCAGTGCCTATTGTTCCCTTTCAGTCGTTCCCTTCTCTCAGTGGTGGATGGGTTCGTTACCCTCCAACAAGATCTAGGTATCGTTCTAAGAGGATGGCAAGGAAGTCCATTATCCAACATTTTCCCACCTTTTCATGGGAGGATGTTGATATTGGTCCTTCTCATGCCCCTCGAAGATTAAAGGATTTGAAGAGTAGACACAACAAGGATGACAATAATGTCAACAAAGAAAAAGGTTATGATGGTAGCAATAGCGATAATGGTAGGAGTTATAGTAAAGACAACAATTATATTCGTAACTATACTCCTAACATTCACAATGATGCATGAGAAAGACAGTTGTACCATCCCTATCCTTATTATTGAGGATAAAGTTTAGGGAGAGAACATTTTTTTCTAGGTACTTGTTGATTTCATTTTTATAACTTTAATCTCAATGTTTTGATTTTATGTGTGTATGTTTAATTTTATATTGTCAAGATAAGATTCAAAGACTTCACTACTTTCGTAGGTTCTTAAGTACACATTTAACTAGCATGTTTAGTACCTATGTTACATTCATAGTTGGTTTATGTATTTTGAACTTCAATTGATGTAAACCCATATTGTGTATACTATCTAATCAATGTAATGTCATATTGTATAATTCAGGAGAAAAATGTGTATTTTTTTTTCTCTTTTTGTAATATTTCAAGATTTATTATGAAAGTATTTGGATTAGCTAATGATTATAGTATGGGTTTTAACAAACAAACATGACCTTAAAATTAAAGTTTTAATGAAGACCAACGATGAAGATTGAAATTGTCAAATCTCTCCACTTAAAAAAAAAGAGTGACATATTTATTAAATTAAACTGGGTTGAGAAATATGTGAGTTAGGTTTTAATTGCATTAATTTCTCGAGCCATTCTTGCTTTATTCTTTTTGTGATCATTAAAATCTTCAAGTTGTGATGCTTCACTTTTTAAGTGTTACTTCTTTTCTTTATTATGATTTATAGGAAGGATAAGGAATCCTTTAGATTGAATAGGGTGAGATATCTTAATTGTTGTGGATAATTTAGGATGAGGAATCCTTGATTGTGTCAGATTAAGCATTGTAAATATTTCGTCAATTAATGGAAGAAAATCTCGAGCTCTACTTAAGGATTAGATGTAGGTCTCAAGTGGTTTGTCAAATTATGATAAATTTCCATGCATTCTTTTCTAACGTTTTTTGTTTTTACTTTATGTAGTTTGTATTATTTTGTTTTATCTTGTATATCTAGTATACATTGCAACATTTTGTGATAAATATGCTTTTAGGTATTTTTCATCATAATAAATTGAATCGCTTTACCAGAGTAATAACTTTAACTGTTTCGATCAATGTATCTTCCATGTACTTAACAATGGGTTTGTGAGAATTTTCAAACTCAAATCACTTTTCTCTTAAATTTGTTAGCCATTTGGATTACAACTCATAGACATGTCTTACCTACTAGACATAACAACAAGACACGTCAAAAATAAGCTTGACACCCCTCATCTCCATACCTATGAAAGATAGGGAAGGTTGGGATTAGGAAAGACAAGAATGCAAAATTTAAATCTACCCTTATTTCCATCAAGTTTTGTTGGTTTAAAGTACAAAACGAATTTATTAACCACAATCATTGACATAACCACATGATGTAAAATAAATTCATTTGATATATATATAAAATAATCAAAATTAAAAGAATTAATCTTTAATTGAATGTGTGATCTCATCATTATTATTTTCATTAAAATATTTTTTATAAATCATATTATTTTTATAAAATTTAGTCTCTATATTAGTTTTAATATCATTTTTATTTGAATTTAAAACATGTAAACTAATTTTTCTAATAACATTTGAAATGAATAATAAAATTTCTCAAATAATTTATAATAATATTTATGTGTGTTCATGTTTTAAAATTATAGAATGTTATTTATAAATTTAATATAAATAATATAATAAAATTTATTATTAACACAATTAAATTTAAAATAATTTTTTTAAAAGTATATATAAAAAATTTGAATGGAGGCCTAAAGTTGCCGCATAGTTGGCCTTGTGGGTACCACAACTCTTATTTGTACCCTCATAATATTCGACCAGTCGGATATTCCTAAGGATGCGAGGTTATTCCGGATGATATCAGAACCATTAAAAAATAACGCTGAAGATATCGGACTTATTGACGGAAAAACAACTTTATATATTCGACGACAAAAAGGAAGTAGGTATTTTTTTGCAGTAGCTCTGGTTAGGAATTTTACACCTAATCCTAAGCAAAATTTATAGCTGAAACAATATTAAATAATATTTAATTAATATAAAATTTGATATATATGATTTATATAAAAGGAACTTTCAATTCAACAGTCGATTTTAAAAAAAAAATTATACAATTAAATTAAAAATTATTAAATAGTATAATAATTGACCTAAGTGTCATTTGAACTTTCTTATTTAAAGTTTCATATAATATAATAAATATATAATTACAATTCTGTAAATCTATTTATTTTTACTGAAAAGCCTTGTATTATTTCATTATGCATAAAAGCCTCACAACAATGTGGAACATAATGGTAAATAACAGAACTAGCATTTCTGCAAATCCAAATTAAAAACATATTTCTTCAACACTATTAAAAATAAATAAATAAATATATATATATATATATAAATAATTGTTAAATGAACTATTTCCTTTTGTCTACAAATAAGAACAGTGTTTTCAATCCCATTTTTTTTTCTTAAAATCATCTATAAAGAGGATAATTTTCATTTTCGGTTCAATAAAGGAAAGTGCTTCTATGTATCTATGTTATATATGATCCATGTCTCACGTAGTTGTATTGGATGTTCGTAACTTTTTTAAAAGCTTCAAAATTTTATTGATTTGTATCACTGAATTATCCAAGAATATACGTATAAGATATAGATACTTGAAGCAAATTAAAATATTAATGGTTTATAGTGAATGTGTAAAGAGGGTAACTTCTAAGATGTTAGTATTACCTAGCATGAAAGTTAGCAGTCTGTCTTATAAAAAGCAAATTTAAAAGAAAGCAGGCAGCTAACCGGCTACCATATGGAGTAGACATTAGTGTAACAGATAAAGTTTAATTGGTAGAATGATCAGTGAATTTATGAATAATTTCATTATGTTTAATAATTTATGATCAAGACTTTTGTTTCTTTTCTATTGACAAATGGAATATGATGGCTACATAATATATCTTAATGTTTTGACTTTTGAGTACTCTCAAATGTTTATGCTATGAATAAAAAAGTGTACACCTTCTATTTAAAAAGAAACTCGGCTTCATGTTTTCTGGTTTCAATCCAGTGATCTTCACTGCATCACAAGATAAAATATACAGTTGATGCTAAAAGCATAAACTGACTTTTGTTGTTGGATATGTACCTGTAAATTATGACCATTTTAGAAAACTGAACATTTTTTATTTTTTATGAGCATATTTTCAGGTGGCGGAGTGCTCTTCTTTGGAGGACATTTTTCACAACAGCAGTAGTTGCTATTGTATTAAGGGTTGCAATTCAATTTTGTGCCACAGGGAAATGTGGGCTATTTGGGGAAGGTGGTTTGATAATGTATGATGTTAGTTCAGCCAATATAACATATAGTACTAGTGGGATATTTGCAGTACTACTTATGGGAGCCGTTGCTGGAATTCTTGGAAGCATATATAATTACCTTGTGGATAAGGTTGTTCGCGCATATAGCATCATCAATGGGTATGTCCTCACATTCAAAGTTAAATAGTTCTTAGCCATTTACCAGCAGTTTTCTAATCACAGTTAAAGATCATACCTTTTCTAAAGTGAGTTTTGGAAATTTAACTGCAGTTATCCTTATTATACCTTAATTGTGACCTGTTTAGGGCTGTCTTAATTGTGGTCTCAAGGTGGTAACAATTCTCATCTTAAAAGTTAATTTTATAAAATTGAATTAAATTCTAAATCTAAAATTTTAAGATAGCATCAGAATATATTCTATATCCATTATTTGGTCACTTATATTGTCGTACTTCAATTGTAACTTCTTTGGATCTGTTTTAATTATTTTAAATAGGGCTTATAAAGTTTAGACAATCTTTACTTTTTGTGGAATTGGATTAGAAATTAAGCCTAAATTCTAAGAATGAGAAAATGTATAAAATGAGAAAATTAGGGTGCATCTACCCTTGATTAAAGTAGAGCTCATTATAAATTTAACCAATTGCAAATAAGGATGGATGCAACCTTACTTTCTCCCTTTACACATGTCTTCACTTTACTCACTTTACAAGGATCAAATCAAACTAGGACTTATAGTCTAAAACAGTATAGGCTAAATGATCCTTTTAGTCCCTAGAGTTTTCCTCATTTTATGTTGTAGTCCCTATAAAAGAAAACTGTAAGTTTTAGTCCTTAGTCGTTTATTGTGGTAGTTAATCACCTTCAGAAAAATTTTGTACCGGTTTTACTAGAAGGTGTTTTTTAATATTTGCAATGAGAACGAAATCTTAATTTTTATTTATGTATTGAGACTAAAACTTACAGTTTTCTCGTATAAGAACTCAAACTTTAAATGAGGGGACAACTATGGTAATAAATGAATAGTTTAACCAATAATGTTTTAACAAAGTAACTAATAACCCTTCTTTTGTTTTGTGGCAGAAAAGGTGCATTTTCCAAAATCTCTCTTGTTGTCACAGTTGCTCTTTTGACATCATGTTGTTATTGTTTCTTGCCATGGGTTGCAAACTGCATACCCTGTCCTTCTAATTCGACAGTGATTTGTCCCTCTGTTGATGAGTCTGGAGAATACAAGAGCTTTCAATGCCCACCAGGCTACTACAATGATCTTGCTTCCCTCTTTCTAAACACCAATGATGATGCTATTCGCAATCTATTCAGCCCCGGGATAATCAAAGAGTTTCATATTTCCAGCTTGTTTATCTACTTTGCTACTATTTACTGTCTTGGGATAATCACTTATGGCATTGCCATTCCATCTGGGCTCTTCATTCCTGTGATACTTGCTGGTGCTGCATATGGCCGGCTTTTTGGCCGGCTCTTTGAAACGATCACCGAACTTGATAGAGGACTCTTTGCCCTGCTTGGAGCTGCTTCATTCCTTGGTGGCACCATGAGAATGACAGTGTCTCTTTGTGTCATATTGCTTGAGCTCACTAATGATCTCTTGTTACTTCCACTTGTGATGTTGGTCTTATTAGTCTCAAAAACTGTGGCTGACAGCTTCAACAAGGGTGTCTATGATCAAATACTTAAGATCAAAGGACTTCCTTATTTGGAGGCTCATGCAGAACCTTACATGAGGAATTTAGTTACACGTGATGTTGTTTCAGGTCCATTGATAACCTTTTCTGCAATTGAAAAGGTTGGGACTATATTGTATGCTTTGAATTCTACAGGGCATAATGGGTTTCCTGTCATTGATGAACCACCTTTCTCAGATGCACCAGAGTTATGTGGACTTGTACTGAGGTCTCATTTACTAGTGTTACTGAAGGAGAAGATCTTTTCAGGAGATAGGGATTTCGCAGATCCAAGCATCTTCCAAATAATTTCTACTTTGGATTTTGGAAAGGCAGGGTCAGGAAAGGGGATCAAACTAGAGGATCTTGATATCCAAGAGGAAGAGATGGATATGTATGTAGATCTCCATCCCATAACTAATGCATCACCTTACACTGTGGTTGAGACAATGTCACTTGCCAAAGCTGCTATTCTTTTCCGCCAACATGGACTAAGGCACATGTGTGTTGTTCCAAAGAGCCAAGGGGTAGGCATGATGTTTTTTCTTTTTCCTCTCAAGAGATTTTTAATAGGATAAAATGTGTTTTAATTCACACAATATTAGTAAAATTGATTTTAATCTCTATATTTTAAAATAGTAATTTTGGCCCATGTATTTTTTAAAATATGATTAATTTCATTCTTGATCATATCAAGATGAAGTATAAAATCAAGGATATGACAACATGAAATAACAAAATCTCATCCTATTAAATGATAAGTCGAGAATGATATCCATCATATTTTTAAAATATCAGGACGAAAATAATATTTTTAAAATATAAAAACTAAAATCTATTTTGACGAAATCTTGATGTAAAATGCATTTGACCCATCTTATTATATGCCTCCTTATTGGAATTCGACATTTTCATTCTTTGGCCATGCAAATTTTACAGTTTTACATCTCTCTCTGCCTACAGTTTATTTTAAGATTCCAAAATAGATCCAAGGGGCATCTGAAAGAACTTATTTGAATTTGTCAAAGTGACTTATGAGTTTTGACCTTCTTATAAGCTCATTTTGTCTTATTTCAATGTGTCATGGAGAAGCTTATTAATATAAACTCTTTTTAACTTATTTCAGTAAGCTTTGTCATCGAGCTTATGAATAAAGTCTCATTTAATAAGAGTTTGTTGAATAAGTACTTATTTAAGTTGTTTATTTAAACGTGTATGTAATAGTTTTACTACTTCTTTTGCTTCACCTGATGCAAACTATGCTAACAATCTCTACATATTGCAGAGACCTCCAGTTGTTGGGATTCTAACACGCCATGATTTTATGCCAGAGCATGTTTTGGGACTTTACCCTGATATCAAGCCTCACAAACTGCAATGAAGGATCTCAACGAAAATATATTCTTTCTATTGTATTGAAGTGTTGCGTCTCAGTGTTGCATTCAGTAGTTATTCAAAGTTTCTATATACAGTAGAGTGCAAAAATTATTCACAAAACACTTGAAGCAAAAAACGTTGCTTAAGAATTGGTTGCTGCATATGAATTGTTAATCTCTATTTCATGATTGATACTTTTAGATAGACACTTTAAAACACAAAAATTAGGTGCAGTACACGGTTAATAATGATCTCTTGTAAATGTTGCTTGTTTGATTTTTTTTAATGAAGTTGTCAAGCTTGATGATCAATACTTTTTGTATGATATTTTTAATTTTGATTAGTCAAACATACTGCGATGTGAACTTTTGAATCATATGACTGTTACCATATACGTGAATTACGTTCCAACGTAGAATCAGTACGTAAAGTATTGTTTGGTGATCACGGAAATTGTTTAAACTATCATATTAATAACATAATCATTTCAATATAGGTAAGTTGGCAAAAACACAGGAGCCTTGGTGGGGTGCAACTTTGAAAGTAACTTCGATATGGTTAAAGTCAAAGTGGTAAAGTTCATCTATTTCTGCTTACCATTGAAATGTCTTAAACATACTAGATATTGATTTGCATATTATGTGGGCTAAGACATATATGTCATATTTTGAAGAAATTAAAATTATATAAATAAATATTACCTTCAATGATTATAAATTATTATATTAATGCATACAAAAATATAATTCAAAAATATAAAAGTATACGTCATATTGATAAAAAAAATGCATAATATCAATATTAAATTTGATGAAAAATATCATATTGAATGCAGGGAATAATATTATGATTAAATTATATTATCTTTTATATATAAGAAAAAAGAGAGGACAAAATAGATGTAAAGGATTAAAAAAAATAATGGAGATGAGGGGACAAAATTATAATTTAAAGAATAATAAAGATGTGGGGGTGAAAAAATAAAATTTAAAGAATAATAAAGATGGATAGAAAAATATAAATTTTATTATTTTTATACAAAAGGATATTTTTTGTAGTAAAAATTTTAAAAAGGAACGAGAGGTGTACTTAGTATATTGGGAGGTGTAAATAGAAAAAGTTTAGTATTTTAGCATATATTAAAATAAACTATTTTAATAACTAAAATTTATAACAAAT
>JAMLFT010011360.1:0-11153 GCA_026544285.1 Pachyrhizus erosus
CTTATTTTTAAAATAAACAGTTTTCTATTTTTTATGAAGTGAATCCTATATGATTATTAAAAAATAATTTTTTTTTTCATAAATACTTATTTTAAATTTAAACAAATTTTTTTAAAATTAAAGACATTTATCGAGAGTTTACAACAACTCATGCACATTACTCAACCAACTAGGTTAGATTTTTTGATACATACACAAATTAATATATTTTATCTTGTTAAGATGTTCATATTGACTATTAAAAATATGATAAAAATATTATTTGTAAGATTGAAGTAATAATTCTTTCTATTTTTTATGTTAGTTTTTATGATTTTTTAAGTCATCATAATATTGGTGTGGAGTATCTATTGACTTTGTCAATAATTTTTTTTTAAAAATTTGACTATCTACCTATAATGGCGTATTATACCATTTTTCATTCACAATACTTGAAATTGAAACTATGCCTAAGAGATGTAAGTCGAATTTCTCTTAGACTAAGACATGTTGGTAGTTAGCTTGTAAGGTTTAGTAAGATATGATGAATTTGTTCAATTGTGTAAACTTTATGCACTAAGAGTGTGTTTGGTTAAGGAAAAAAGTGGAAAAAAAAAAATAACAGAAGATGAAATGATATTTTATTGATTTTGGTAAGAAAGTAAATGAAAAAAGGAAATATAATTTTTTCCTCTTGTTTGGTTATTTAAAAAGTAGAAGAAAAAAAGTAAATAAAATGACATAAATATTTGTCTGAATGCATCACATTAGATTTTTTAAAATTTTGATTATGAAAAACAAATGATAAGTTTTTATGAGTCTAAATGAACAAATAGACGACAATTTTGCTTAGTTTTGCATTTGTTCACTAGACAATAGGATCAAGTGTATATTATGTATGAATATTTATTGCTTAGTTACTACATTGTTAGTTTGGTCTTATGTGCAAGAATTGATGTTTGGATATTATTCATAGAATTTATCAAAAAGTAGAAGAAAAGGCAATCACATATTGAAGAAGTCTTCTGTTCCATAAGATGCGTCAAAAAGTCATAAAAAGAAGTATTCAAGTACTTTGAAAGTGATGTAACTTCTGACTAATTGGTAAAACACAATTAATGCAACATTAGAGACTCACCAACAAAGAAAGAAATAGAAGATTTTTTGAATATTTAAAGTAGAGAATACTCATAGACCTCAATTGTTGTTACTTTCATTCTTGTAAATTATCATAGTTATTCTAAGCTCTCAAAACACTTATAAATCTTGAGAATAGACTTGGTGAGCTATATTGTATATTTGTCTACATCAAACAATAACTTAAGTCTTCTACTTATGAACGTTAACACAACCTTTGAGATTGGTATTACCTAATGTAAAAAAGTTTGCTGAAAGAATAATTTGGAGAAGTTATTGTAAAGAATACTTAAAGTGAGCCAATAATGATTTACATGAAAAAATACTTTGTGACTTGATCTGAGTTAGTAAAATTTGGTGATTTACCAACAACTAAATTTAATATAAGTGGTAGAGACAAACAAATATAAAAATATCTTATGTTTTCTTTCTCTTTCTTTGTTTTAACTAACATGATAATTGTATTTTGTCTTATAAAATGTTTTCCAACATTTTCACATAAAAATGTTTTTATCATCATTTATTTTATTTCTTTATATGTGTCATTTTAGTCTAGTTTAACATACAAAATAAAAAAAAAAAACACTTTTAACATCTTTGTAAAAAAATTTGTGAAGAAATGAAGTTTAACTCCTTTCTTATGTTTTTTATATTTTAAATATTTTATTTGGAAAAAATTTCTGAAGGTATTTTTATCTATGACAATTACAAAATTATTTTTCTTCCTTTGTTTTCTTCGATATAAGGAGAAACACTTTTTTGTATGATATTTAATTTAATTACGTGTCTTAAAAGTAAAGAATTGTTTAAGTTAACATTTAGTATTTAATTGATTGTTTTATTATATATTTATATTATATGTTGTATGACATGTTTAAATTTAACACTTATTTAGAAGAGTGTAAAAGTAGAAAAAAATACATAAAAAAATATATTTATAAAAAAAATTATCCTCTTTCAACATAAAAATAAGAGACGAATAATTTTTGTGTGTATGAATTTCAAGTAAAAATTGTTATCTCTAATTTGAATAGAAAACATGAATGAAAGAAGAATAAATATAAAAATATTGTTATATCCTTTACAAGTTTAAAATGATAAACAAAATTATTATATTTTTTTAGTTAAAATTATTTCATCATTTTATAATTATTTCTTCTTTTCTCTCACCATTTTTCTCCTCTTTTTCTTACTTAAATCATTAAATAATGATTCTATTTTCTATTTTCCCCTTTTTATTCTCTACTTTATTTTCTTCACCTCTTTTTTCATGATTTTTCTCCATAAACTAAAGAAAGTGTAATGGTTAGTATTTTACTTTTGAAACTCATATTCTGCCAAATAATAAAATACTCTTTCTGGACTCATATAAGTAAAAAAATATCTAAATTTTAAAATTTTTAGACTCAAATATAAATAAGTTTCAACTAATTTTTCTTAATGTTATTATTTTAAAAAGATTATCAAATTAATTTAAATTTTATTTTTTATGAAAAAAATTACTATTTTTAATAAATATTATTAAGAATAATTAAAAAGTATAATTTAATTTTTATATAAAATCAATAAAATTAAATAAATTTAACTAATTTTTTAATTTGTGTGAAATTAGGTATTTTTTTTTTATATAAGACTCTAAAGGAAGTATAATAAAGTGGAATGGCAAGAAAATATAAACAAGTAGTTGAACAGAATTGGTTAGGTAAAAACCACAAATTTCAAAATCAAATTCGTCGGTCAAGTGGTATTCATCTACCTAGATGCTGCACACCAATCAAAGTAGCACCCTTGTTTTCTTACTTAACAACTATCAACTTCGCACACTTTTGAATTGGTGTGCTTCCGTACTTGGTCATTAATTAAGGCTTGAGGTTTGATTTTCAGCTTACATATAAAGTTTTAGTTAAAGGTATTATTTTATTTAAAATGGGTTGATCTGATTATAGAGATTAATTAAATATTAAGTAAAATCTAAAGATATCTCTTAATTAAAAAAAAAACACTATCAACTCTGGTAAATAATAATAATAATAATAATAAATGAAAGAGTCACCAGACTTTGGTCGAGCAACATTGATTAGTGAAGTTGAAATATAATATATTAGTAATCATGTTTTTCTATTAACATCTTATTACATTAAAAGTATATATTAATGGATGAGATTCATGTGTTTGAAAAAAAACCAACTGCAATCTGCATGTACAATTAAAGTATATGATGGAAAACCAAGATGGGGAGTTGATGAAAGGTAGCTTTGATAATTTAATTTTGTATAAATAATTATAACAAGACTTATTACATAAAGTTAATTTTAATTGTTGATGCTTGATAGTCCCACACTCTGACATGAGTATTATTATTTCTATAAAAGAATATACTAATAACGCTGAGGGATCATAGACCCACAGTGGTTGTCTCCCCCAACAAGCCTAATAGCTTTAGTTAAAAACATTATGACACATCCAAGATTTTTTAGAGAATATAGTAACGAGGAATCCATTGGCTGATATCTGGAATTGTCAAAAGAATATAACAGCATTGCCATGACGCCGTCACATCACATCGTCACATGCTTCTTCGAGCCCTCTGATGACGTGTCCCACAGAGAGATTGAAACGTGGCGAAATGCAATGATTGGGGGTACGGGAGAGACCAACACGTGGCGCGATAAGAGAGCGGACACGCTAGTTGGTAACGCACACGGCCTCAGGGGCGTTAGGAGAGAGGCTGAGACCTTCCAGAAAGTTCCGCCAAAATAATGGCCAGAAATAAACGGAAGATTTAGCGGCCAGAAACCTGCCACGTGTCAGTGGAACCACGTGAGCTTCCGACGTGGCACCTGCGTTATGCCGAAAATGATACGCCCCTTTTATGCACCAGCAGTGAAAAAGATTGGGACACTTTCCGCAAGCTGAGAAAATTTTAAACGGAAACGCCTGAAAACAAGGGAAGAGAAAAAAAGTTTTTTTTTTTTTAACTATTATTGTATTGGGTATTGGATTTTTTTTATTTTTATCGTTTTTGGTGCGAATCGCCATGAATGGCGAGGGCAATGAAGCAATGCAAGTGGAGAAGGAGAGATTGGTGTACATGTGGGGTTACCTGCCTGGAGCTTTGCCCCAGAGAACACCGCTGTTGACGCCGGTCCTAGTTAGGGTTCCGCCGTCTGCTTACTCTTGGAAGGATGTTTGTGGTGGTGGTTGTGGATTCGCCATGGCCATCTCTGGTACCTAACTTTTTTTTGTCCTTTCTAATTTCCATTTTTTAATCTGAGATTGGGGAGAAAAATCTTCTTCTTAGTCCTTTTTTTGGCTCTAGTAATGGAAGGAATTGCTTCTCCATTATGTGCATGCCTCTGTGTTGTTTTGCTTCTTTATATGTCGATGAGATGCTTGAAATGAAAACTTGGGATTTTGCATCTGCTGTCTCATTTCCATTTTAACAGAGTGAGAATCTAACCTCTCTGGACTCCGTTCAGTAGCCTGAGCTACATACTGATGTTGTTCTCGGCATAGTCCTTCGTGTGTGTATGGTCTTGTTTGGCACAAGGTCCTTTTTCTCTCTCTTTTTTTTTTTTTTTTTCTTATGAAACTGTCTCAGTGGTGACTAAACGATCTTTCGTTTATTTTGAAGTTAGGTGAAATTGATTTTGGTAGAGTTAATTTTAAACAATAATAACATGTGTGCAAATTAATCTAAACCGTAGATTTTACGTTGGAACATGTGGAGACAGTGGAAAGAAAAATGATTTTCAGTGGTTTGCAAAATTGACACTTAATTTTTTGTTTAATTGATTTATTCCGGTTGAGCATTTATTGTTACTTGCTCAGCTCCACCACAGGTTATTTTCATTCTTTTATGTTACTCATATTTTGCTAAGTTAGTCAAATCTAGGAAGAAGAGGTACCTAGCTTTCAGGTTTTTAGTACTATTTTAAACTGGTTTTACTTATTTTCGTCAATCTTTTATGCACTCACTTCCATGGAACTTGTCCGTTCTTCTGATATGCTGGTATTTGTGCAATGTCTTCTGTATGAGTGTAGTTCTTTTGTTTTTGTTCGTTTAATGTATTAGTACGCAAGGTCAGTCTTGTTCTTTTTTGATTTATTTTCTTTTGAAGGAAGTTATCTCAGTACACATCATTCTATCCTTCTGTCTCTTAAGGCTTCCCTTTTCTTTTTATACATTTTATTAAGGATTTCATCATTACTCATACTTTCTTCCTTAATCAGAGCCTGGAAAGCTCATAACATGGGGTTCAACTGATGATTTAGGCCAAAGCTATGTCACATCTGGCAAACATGGGGTAATGCATAACCATATAGAGTAATACGGTTCTCTCTCTCCCTCTCTTTCTTGCTTCTATTTCGCTCAACTAACATTATATAGTTTATTTGTAAAGGAAACTCCAGAGCCTTTCCCTCTTCCAACTGAAGTGACTATTGTAAAAGCTGCAGCTGGATGGGCACATTGTGTTTCTATTACCGGTAAGCTTCAGTTTCTTATCTTGCTTGCCAAGTAAGGAACACTAAATGATGTGATAGAAAGGAAGGAATAAACTAAAACTGAATTGGTAGTGCTGTCCTGCTGGATAAATTGTTGAATACTTCCATATCTTCATTAATAATTGATCAAATGTTTTTTACTCAATGTATTTCCATCAAGCATGTTTCCTTACCTCTGTCATCCTAAATAACTGTTTTGTTATTCTTATGCAGATTGTGGAGAAGTTTACACATGGGGATGGAGGGAATGTGTTCCCTCTGGGAAGGTGTTTGGTGAATCATTAACTGGGGTAATCCCTGAAAAGGATGTACCGGGAAGGCAAAGTTCATTCTTGACTGAGCAAGGTATGTTTGACCTCTTTACAATGGCCATCTGTCCACAGCTACCTCTACCTCCTAGGTGGTGATCTAAGGTAGCCAATAAGTACTAAAAGGAGTGTGAGAAGAGAGGAACTGTTATGATATAGGATAGTGTTTGAAAACCCAGAAGTAAAAGGAGAAAAGTTTTGCCCCTTTATGATCAACAAAAAAGGATACTTAGCCTTTATCTATCTAACTGATGTAGAGTGGTTTTGTAACAGTGAGCCCTCGTTCTCAAGGTTCAAAATCTACAGGAGGAACTGCCTCTAGTACCAGTGGAGAAGAAAGTACAAAGAGAAGAAGAGTGTCTTCAGCAAAGCAAACAGCTGAACCCTCATCATCTAATGATGATACTCTGACAGCATTGCCGTGTCTTGTCACACTAAACCCAGGTGTAAGGATAGCAAGTGTTGCTGCTGGTGGTCGCCATACCTTAGCATTGTCAGGTATTGAATTTATTATGGACTTTTTTTTAACCTAGGTCTAAAATTTTATGTATGTTATTTTCATATATAATGTGATAATCTTTTGATTGAAGCCTCATTTTTTGTGCTATGAGAGATAAGTCATGCAATCTAAGGCATGTCATTGACTGTAATTTTCTGGAAATTTCAGATATAGGACAGGTGTGGGGCTGGGGTTATGGAGGTGAAGGGCAGCTTGGTTTAGGTTCTAGAATACGAATGGTGTCTTCTCCTCATCTAGTTCCTTGTATTAATTCCTCTTCTTATGGCAAAGATATATCGGCATCACTGGCTCGAGGAAGCATGAATTCAGATGGGCAAAATTTCAGAGTTCCTGGAAGTTATATAAAGGGAATTGCCTGTGGAGGTCGACACAGTGCAGTAATAACAGGTATATGTGTATCAGTCTATTCTATTCTGTATCTCAAGTGAATATATTTCTGAACAGTCTGTATTAGTTTCGTTGGAGAACCAAAAGTGAGAATATCCATGTTCATTTGTATGCAATTACCTAACTGGTATATGGATTGGTGTTTAGAAATGGTACAACCAGGTCAGGAATTGTATGATTTGATGAAAGAGAGAAACTATATCCTAATTAATATGTGATATATTCATGAATGTTGTGTCTTTCTAGATGCTAGATTAGGAGTTGAGGAGTTACAAATTTACAATTTACAATATAGGAAACTGGACACAACTTCCATAATTGTGTCTTATTTCCTAAAATTCTGCCATCTAGTCATGGTGAATTTTACAATTCACATATACTGATATTCCAATATGTCCCTGTTGAACTGACAGATGCTGGAGCTGTGGTTACATTTGGTTGGGGACTTTATGGACAGGTAATTTAAGGTGAACTTGGGATATCTTTATATCTTTTTCTCTACTCAAAATTGCATATCCTATTTGGTTACCTAACTACATATATTGTTAACACATGTAGAGCTTTCCCTTCCCAGCAAATTTCATCAGTGTTAATTGTAAATAAATTGCTCTGATTTGTTGTAATCTGTGCTAGCTTGCCTGGGCCCTCATATTAGAAAGCATAATCTTGGCTGAATCAGTCTCAAGGCAGACCACTAAGTTCACCTGTTAGGGGCATCAAGAAGATACAAAGATGAAATGAAAATTTATTAGATGGGCTCATGTGTTTTCTTGATATGAGATGTATCATCCACTGCAGTTAGACCTTCCTTTTGATAGTTCCTCTTAACTTTATTGCTTAAGATTGCATATCATGCACGTTTATTTTGCTAGCTAATACTTCCTTGGTACTGTGAATTAGTAAAATGCAGCTGCTCGAAATTGTGAGCTGTTCAGCCCAAGATTGCTTGAGGCTTTATTGCAAAAGAATTAACTAAATCATACTCAAGGGTTTGGTCAGTTGAAATATATTCACCTTCTATATAATCAACCGTTAACCATTCTTTAGGATCAACATGTAGGTAAAGTAAAATATGGTGGGCAAAAGCAATGTAGATGTTGAAGATGAGGTTCACTCTAACAAGGGATAATCTGTTCTGTGACTTTACAATATTTGTCTTTCTATTCACTCTCTTGGTTGATGCATGCTAATGCTTGTTAGACTAAATTAATGTCATCTTGTTTTGGAAAAGTGCGGACAAGGAAGTACAGATGATGAACTGAGCCCGACTTGCGTATCTTCCTTATTGGGTATTCGAATAGAGGGAGTCGCAGCAGGACTGTGGCATACTGTGTGTACATCTGCCGATGGTGATGTATATGCATTTGGTGGTAACCAGTTTGGGCAGCTGGGAACTGGTGGTGATCAAGCGGAGGTATGCTCTTGTCATCCCATAGATTTGCCTCTCTTGTCATTAAAACTTAAAATGAAACATAATGATGTGATTTTATTATTCACCAGTGCACTATGACTATCAATATATCTTTATTGCTGTCACCTTAAGCTCCATAATGCATGTCATGTTCTTAGGTTGTTGAATTGAGGCATTCTGTGATATTTTTATCTTGAATTTTGAAGCAGACTATACCAAGGCTCCTAGATTGTCCGAGCTTGGAAAGTGTGAATGTGAAGAGGATATCTTGTGGGGCTCGTCACACTGCTCTAATAACAGGTATACTAAAACACACAAAACTGGCTATGGCATTTTCATAACCACTCAGGCAAAGCTATCCTTCCAAGACTGAAGTCACTTTAATGCATATCTAAATATTGCTGGACATGATTGATTTCTCAACTTTATCACTTTACTATAATAGAATCTGGAAGGTGCTGCTGTTCAAATATTGACAGTGAGCACTTAACGTTATCCTTCTTCTTTTTGGCACGAGTCTTGGATACTTGGAAGGCTAGTTACTCGTCATGTTGAGCACATCGATGCTGTATTTTGATTATATTGGAAGTTAAAAAACAAATGGAAATTTGCTTGTCAATTATTACTAGATTCTTATTAGTTCTTTTGTTTTTGTCTCTTCAAGATAATGGAAAAGTCTTCTGCTGGGGATGGAACAAGTATGGACAGGTGCTTATATTGCACAACCATTTTTATGTTCTCCTTTTAATTTCACATTTTAAAGTTTAAACAATCAGTATTGTTGAAATTTCTATCTGACCATATGCATGTTTTAAGTGTTAATTGTTTTGTGGATTGGTGGCATTTTTGGTACGGTTTCATACTGTTCTAAGTTTTAATTTCTGAATGTGGCAGCTGGGCCTTGGGGACGTGATTGACCGTAACATTCCTTCTGAAGTCACCATCGAAGGTTGTGTAGCTAAAAACATTGCATGTGGCTGGTGGCATACTCTTCTTCTGGCCGAGTCACCCACTTGATGTCATGTGGCCTTCCTCGAGGCTCATGACCCAATTTTGTTAGTTAGCTGTTCTTTTGTTTGGTAAAATCATGAAGCCTTATGCATATGTATATGTACATACAATAGTGGTATACATATGACATATGTATATATGCTTGTATTCTTTCATGGTGTGAATCATCATGACTGGCTCTATCATGTAAACAACATCCAATAGTGATTTCTGGTTTGGGAAGGAAAATATTGGGTCCTTTTCATCTATGTAACATTATTCTTCTTACTGTATATTTTCTTTTAATTGTGTAAACTAGTGTAATTAGATACTCTAGAAGTTAGTACTGTCCCCTGGCATGTAGTTATAGGGGGTATGGGAGTGGTTCATTAACTTCAGTATAAATATATATATATCCATGCCAGTTGGCCATTGAGGTCCTAGCTCAAACAACATGTATGGGCAGAGATCATTTTTTCAAATGCAAACACAAGTGTTTTTCTCAATTCTTCTGTTCTATTTTCGACCCACAACAAAAGCTCGGCATAATATTATGATTTCTTGGGAATCGGATGTTCATGTATGACGCAATTTTTGTAGTTGTTTGTAGATATGATACAGATTTTTGACCTATTTGGCTCTAAACTTTGAAAATGAATTACCCACATTTGAAGCAGTTGATTTTGCAAATTATATATAAATGTGACTGATAGATTAGAGATCAGGATACGAGATATATTTCTTATGTAAACGATAGTGAGACATTATATATTTAGTCGTTATCCATGTCAAAGTCAAATAATAGAAGCTGCTTTCAGCGGTTTTTAGGCATGGCTATACCTGACATCCGTGTTATATATTCTCTCGTGACAGAAGTAGGGAGGGTGGACTCACGTGAATGAAGTTCTTGATTACTCCAATGGGGCTAAAGCTTTCTGCACTCTAATATTCTAGATTAACCTTTTTAAAATATAAAGAGTATTGTTTGATTTTTATAGGGTGCAGAAGGAAATGCCCCTCTAGTCAAGGATCAGATGCATCTCTCAATTGGTTGAAGATGGCCATAATGGTCAATTCACCTCATATGATTGTAGTCCGCATTTTATAACTCTATAAATATCGCAGCTAAATTCAACCCAAATATATAATTTTATTTTTAAATTGACTGATGTTTTAACTATAAAATATTTGTTATACTAACTGAGGTTTTCAATTTCTAATAAAATATTAAAGTATTTATTTTAATTTTATTTTTTTAATAAATATTATTATCTTAAAACTTTTAATATATATTTATTAAATTAAGAAAGAGAGTAATAATATTTTAATAAAATTGTCTCATTAAATTTTTTTAAAATACTTATTTTTTAATTTGTGTAAAAAAAATTTAAATATAAATCATTTTAAGATGAAAAGTATTTTTTTTTTATCTTGTTAGTAAGTTACCTCTATTCTCTACTTTCCAAAATTTTAGGATATATTTAGAATAATTGTGAGTTTTTATTTTTTGATTTTCAAAACAAAACAACTATTAACATTACCACCTATTGTTTCTGTCACCACCACTGACATTATCCTTCATTCATCGTCATCACCACCATAATTCTACTTTCTCATTGTTGTTGACTTCATCATCACTATTACTTTGTCACTATGACTATCATAACTACCACTATCATTACTACTAACACCACCTCTGACTTTATTAATACCATCATCTATTATCATTGCTGCCATTACCACTTCCACCCACCTTCATCATCACTATTGTTGTTGCAACCACCACATTGATATTTTTTTAATGTTTTTATTATTTATTTAATTATAATTTTTTGTTTAATACAAACTAAATATAAGTTGTAAAACATTAACGTTATATATCTTTGTTATTCTTGTGGTTATGGTTGTATAATTT
>JAMLFT010011362.1:0-11152 GCA_026544285.1 Pachyrhizus erosus
CTCTCACTCTATTATGAGGATTTCTCTCTCTAACTCTAGGAGGCTTGTTGCTTCTCCTTGTTGTGTGTTTGGGAAAGGCACCTTCTTCCCTTTTATAGGCAAAAATTTTGTCTTATGGTTTGTCCAAAATAAATGCACTTTAATAGAGAGCACCGAATGGACAAGTCAGAAAAGTAACTCAAGAGTTCTTTTATTCCTTCCACCCTTTCATTTACTGGCTGGACAATTAATTGTTGACTGGACAATTAATTGTTGGCTGGACCCCACAACCTCTTCTAATGTCCTATCAATAAACAGATGATATTTTTATTTTTGCGGGGTAAAAAGTTAATAGGAAATAATAGTTACTTTTAATCACAGTCAAGTCCTAATCTTTTAAACTCCAGCAACTCAAGTTTCAATTACTGACTTGCACTACTAATGTTAGGGATTATGATTTTTGTTTTTTTTTTTTTTTAGAAAAGGTATCGTGATTTGTTTTTTCACCTAAATAATATTCTACTTATTAACGACAAAGTTTACATGCAGTATTGACTATTCTAAGTTTATCTTTTATTCACAGTCAAGTACTAATCTTTTTAATTGTTATTATAATCAATGTTATTATTATAATTGTTATTATGATCATAATAATCATTATATCATTTATCATTGTTAATTTTAATGTTAGAAAAAATTAGGAACCAAGATTTTTAAATAATAGAATTAAGTTGTCCCTATTAGTAGTGTAAATTTTTTTAACTAAATTATAATTTAAGTACTTCTATTTTTTTAATAATTTTCATTTTAATCTCTTTATTTTATGTTTTATGATTTTAGTCTTTCTAATTTTAAAAATTAACAATTTTAATATCTCATTTGTAATAAGTCATCATTAATTTTATTAATAATCAACACGAGAAATGTAACAATAGAATTAAAATAATCAATTTTTATAAAATGGAAGGACTAAAATTATTAAAATTAAAATAAAAGAACAAAAATCAAAATTTCCAAAAAATAATGAGACCAGTATTATAATTTAGTAAAAATAATTATATTTTAAATAATAAAAATAAATATTAATATGATTTTTAAAATAATTATTATACAAATTTATAAATTTAAAATATTAATATATTTTATTTTCAATCTCAAATTAATTTTACCTTATTTAATGAATCAAATCTAAAATATCTTTTATTTAATTGAATTTTTGTTTTAAAACTTTTTCTTATTTTTTATATTAAATTTTAATAAATAATAATTTAGAAAAATAAATATTTTTTAAATTAAATTAATATAATTGAATAATGTTAATTAAATTCTTTAATTAATATAATTTTTTAAGTTACATATAAGATTGAAAAAAATACAAAATTTTGTAATTAGATGACTAAAGAAAAATTATTTACATTGTGTTTTTAAAGAAAAAATATTTACATTGTTAACATGTACATTATGTACTCTTAGTTATTTAATCTTTGGGAACCACAAATCAATGTGAAAATTATGAGTTTCCTAATCAATTACATTATAAGAGGAACTTAAGTAAATGATTTCAATAAAATTAAACCGGGGTTAGTAAAGCATTCTATGTTGGATGTAATTAGAATTAATAAAATAAAATGGGGATGTAAGATGTAACTAGGAAGAGACGAGGAGATTGGATGCTGTTTTACTTGGTTCTTAAAAAGAGAATCTCTATTGGTGGGGAAGAATTCCAAGTCCCAACCAATACTTGTGGAATATTTAAATGGGTATAGTTAGTCACACTCATGACATTACTGATTATTCTACTTTAATATTATCCAAATTATAATGTCAGATATTTGTGCAAAAATACTTGTGAGACTGTGATAGGTTTGGCTTTTTCTGTATAGACAACAATGGGCTGCCTGAAATATTTGTTAGGTAACATAAATTATTGCTGCTGTATGCCACCTGCCTTTTCCATCTATTTGGTGAGAAATTCAAAATATATAGATTTCAAAAATTAATTAAGTTTTTACTTTTATTTTTTTTAAAATTTAATTTTTAATATTTGAATAAGTTTAATTTGTCAAGATTTCTAAAGTTTTTGGTTACACCTTTTGTCTTTACTGTTAAATAATAAGGTGTTGTGAACTTTATTGTTATCTTATTACCATTTGTATTTTTTGTATGTAATTTGAGATAATTTGTGTGAATTGGGTAGTTCAGATAAGAAGAAGAAATGAAAATGAAGTTGAATACATAATTGAGTGGATTCAGATATGTAATTAATCTTATGACACATCATTAAACCGGTATCTTACCCAAACATCACTAGACAGAGGGTCTTTTCTGTCTTTTGTGTTACCCAAACATTACTAAGCTACATACACTGTTAGTTGTTGTGGCAATGTGTTGGTCCCTTTAGCAGTGTGTATGTCTTTTCTGTCTCCAAGGCTATACAACTACCTATTTTTAATTATAAAATCAAATAGAAACAAACAATGCAAAAAACATACAGCTACTCTATTTTAAATTATAAAATCAAATAGAAATAAAGAATATAAAAAAACTTATAGGATAGATTCCACCCTTGATCCTTCAACTCAATAAGAAAAATGACACCATGACTGACCTCTAAGCCAATTTCACACTTTATTACTTTTGATACAACCATAAGTATATAATACACACGTATATAAACATAATATTATAATTTCATACCTATTTTTTGGTTTGATTAGTGATTTATTAATTCATTAATTTTTCTAAATCAATCACTGATTTAATTTTTATAACATTGAGTTTAAGAACTAAAAATTTAATTATTTCTAATTTAAATGAGATAAAGGAGTTAAATATGATAATTTTTTTATCTTGACTAAAATATAATTTTGACTCCTATATTTTATTTAATATATAATTTTTTATCTTTTTATATAAAAATAAAGATATTTAGTGATCTTATTGTTTAATATAAAAAATTTTGATCCAACTATCAATTCTCAAGATATTGATTGTTAATAAAAAAAATTGACCACTACATTATTTTCGTGACATTACAATATTAAATTTTTCAATTAAATTTTTAGGTAATTAATGTAATTTTTTTAATAATTAATACTCTATCTAATCCTACATATAAGAAATAAATAATTAATTCATCAAGACTTATAAAACTAAGTAAGTTAATTAATTTTAATTAATAATGTAAAAAATATAAATTATATTAAAAAAAACTCATAGAACTAAATGATTTATATAGCGGTAACATTGAATCACATCACAATAATTCAAGGAATTTTTTTTTTATCAATAAATATGGCTTATATTATTATTAGTGCAACAATTTGAATAAAGAATGAGTGAGCATTTTATTAATAAAGTTTACAATAAATTAAGGAAGTAAAAGAGAATTAATAATTAATATTTTTTAAAGTAGTGTAATGTTTTTTATAATTAGGAAAAAAATTGGACTCATTTGTTTTTTATAAAAATGATTGGAGGGAGTAGTTTTAATTAAATTTTTATTAAATTAAAAATTAAAAGTTTGATATTATAGTGTCACATGAACAATTTAGTGGTCAATGTCTAGAAAATTGATGTTTAAATCAAAATCTTTGATTTTAAAAAATGGAGTTATCAAATGTCTATTTTTTTTATGGGGGACCAAAATTACATATTGAGTAAAATAGAGATATCAAATTTATATTTTAACCTTTGATTTTTATAAATAAATAACTCATTTTTGATATATTTATACAATTGTTGTTTTCGATAATTAATTGTCTATTTTTAGTTTTCTATTTATGAAAATACGGATTAAATATGACATATTTTTATAAATAAAAAACTAAAAGGTGACACTATTTTTTGATACTAAAAATAAATATTATTGTATTTGTAAAGATTAAAAATATATTTAGTCCAAAATAAAATAGTAACATTCAATTTTTTGTTTAAAATTTTTCAAGTGTAAATATAATCATGCAATATATTTATGTTTGAATATTTAGTTAGTCTCACACAACATATTAAATTAATGTTTAAATATTTGGTAAAGAGGTATTCATATTTAATACTTAATAGTATTTTGAACAATGTCATATTCCAAAATAATACTTATGAAAAAGTTGCCAAGGATAAATATGACTTAAATTAGATAAGTTTTTATAATACCCTAATCAACTTCTCAAGGTAAAGATCCAATTTTATCCCCTTTATATAATACATACCTTATTTTAAAATTTATCCTTTTCTCAAATTGTTATGTTGTGTAAGACTAACTAATGTTAGTCAATCTCTCATTTTTCGGTCATTTTCTTTTACTTCATTCTCTTGTTTCAAAACTTTAACTCTTATTTTTTGTCTACTTGCCTTCATCCCATTCTCCTATCTTAAAGATCCAATTTCATTTTTATTTTTTTTTGTGATCACCTTCCTTCAACCCACTCCCCAAATTCAAAATCTCAACCCTTCCATTTTTTGCTAGCCTTATCCACTCCACCATCTCAAAACCTAAATTCCTCATTTATTTTTCAATCACCCTCTTTTACCCCCACTTACCTATCTTAAACCTTAACCCTTAATTTTGTCTTTGTTCCACCCTATTCCTTTATCACAAAACTTCAACCCCCAAAATTTTTTGGCCACCCTTTTTTCTCGACTGTCCATTCTCATAACTTCAACTAACATATTTTTGGTCACCTTCCTCTACCACATTCCTCTATCTAAAAATCTTAATCTCATTTTTTTGAACCACCTTCTTTTATTCCACTTTCTTACCTCAAAACTTTAGCCCCTATTTTTTGTGACAACCTTTTTCACCTTACTCCCCTATCTAAAAACTCAATTCCTATTTTTTTTTTCCAACCAACCTCCTCTATCCCACATCCCCTCCTAAAATCCAACCTCATTTTTTTTAGGTTTTTATGGTGTTTATTTTTAGTTTAGTTAAAAATATAATCTAATATGGAAAAATAGTAGGTTGTCGAATGTCAATGTAAAATAATTTACATTAATATGCATAGTCATGAAATCAAAAGAATAATTTTATTTTCATTTTTATTTTTCTATTGTTTAAATCATAGTTTTTAAATTTGGACTAGTAATTGACTTGACAAGGATATTAAGTTAATGGATCAATAGTCAAATCGACGAATCACTAATTAAATTACATGAACTAACATAAATAATTAAAATTAATATATACATTATGTTTGCCATATATGACCAAACAAGTTGTATGATATAGTAGTATGCTTTCTTACTACCATGTAGGGGTAATGGATTCGATCCTTGTCAACATATTTTTTAAGTGTATTTTCATGTTTTTCTTGTGTATTTTCATGTTTTTCTTGAAATTTGTTGGTATAATGTGACTTTTTGGTTGTTTCTACATGGAGCATAGTGCATTGTGCACATGGAGTAGTGTACGTTGTAGATAAAAAAAATGTGCACCTATAACAATGTGAACAAAAGGTGTGTGGAGGAGTATGAAAAAAGCATGTACATGGAGGAATGTGAAAAGTAGATAGATATATAAACTTGGTTCGCTTGAACGATTTTACTAATAGGTTCTAGTTTAATATCGATTTGATGAAGTCAAGTCCAAGTTGATAGCATTTTCAATCAAATGATATAGCTAACCTAGTGATGAGTTTAGTTCCCAATCAAACCGGTTTAGCCAGTCAATTTGAACTGGGTTTTAAAATTATAGTTTAGATATAATGAATAAGTATTAATTATTACAATAATTAACACAATTAATTTGTGGGCATTCTAAGTCTTGTTAGATACATCGGTTAATTTTTTAAGAAAGTAGTTGTTAACTCTTAAACAAAACAAAAATAATTTGAAAATTGAATCCTCTTTTAAGAACTTCATAATTAAGCATGTTTGACTTAATAATTATGAAATGAGTAACATTTTAAGAAATTTTTTAAGAAGTATGCGAGTGAGGATAAAACATGTTGAAAAGTATCATGTTAGTTTTTGGGGTTAGTCATCCATTTTGAAATTAGTTAGGTGTTACAAGTGTTATTAAAGTAAGCCTTTATTTTATTATATTATGGTTTGAGGAAGAACTGGGTGAAATTTGGTAGACATGTAACATCCTAAGCATTAATAAAGGCGAGAAGTGATCATTAGTGCAAAAGAAAAAAGATACAAACAAGGAACAATTTTTGGTAGGTTTCTAGTAGAAGGGATACATAAATAAATTAAATACACACTCAAATGAGGAGGATCTATAAGATCTGTAGGTATGAAATTGTATAGTTAAGGATAACTTAAAAGAATTAATTAGTACTACTATATTAACAATAAACATATATTTTTTTTTATAGTCATTACTTAAAAAGCTCATTATTTAAGCATGCTTAACTTTAAACAAATTATGGGATGAATAGTCTCCTAAAATGTTTTCTCAAAAATGAATAAAAAGAACAAAACACGTTGAAAAGTTAACATTAATTTGTAGAGTTAGTCATATATCTTAGAAATAATAAAAAATTACTATAACACTTTAGTCAGTTTAAAATTATTTAATATTTGTTTTATTACTTGAATTAATTTATAATTATAAGATATTAACTTTAGAGTAATTCATAATTTTAGAGAAGGTAATACATGTACATATAAGATTGCCTTTTTTTTTATGTTACAAATTTTTTATTGAGACATTATCCTTAGCTTCACGAACCTGGATTTCATAAGTCTCCTTAAATACAGGTTTAGACAATTCTTGATTTGCGTGAGTTTGATTTTATGTCTCCTCAGACTCTTTGTTTCATGTTTTCAGTTTTGTTTAACGATATTTGAGTGTTTGCATATGATTAATAGGAGTAAGAGTGTCAATCCTATTGGAATGCATTCTTCTATGATGATACTTTTACATTTTTTTTTGCCGAAAAAATATATAATATAATAGTATACATAATAGATGCAAGAGAAATACTAGATAAATGAAATGAGAGTGTAGCATGATTGAATTGGAGGGTATTCAAGTTTGTCAGGAGCATCAACAAACAGGTACTTATGCACTGATTCTATATACTAGTAATGCTCTTTCTTTTGTCTTTTTTTTCTAAGAGAAAATAATTAAATGTGTGGACCAACCTTTTATTATTATTATTTATAATTGATTCCATATCCAAAACCTCCATCTATTGCCGTTCTTGGCGCTTTATGATGTAGTCGCTACAATGGGATATACTTGTTCATCGTAGCACATCTTTTTCTTCCAAAGTTCACTATTATTATAGGTATCATTGTCTTTGTGTATAAACCCATAAAATGGTGAAATGTTTTGTTAAGAATTTAGTTATTCTAGCTACTTTTGTCATTTAAAATATTTCAAGGAATATCATAGCTCACCACCCACATGTGTTTGTTTTTTCTTATGAAAATAACAGCAACGCTAGTTTCGTACGTGGTCCGAACCATCTAAATCTAAAATGGTATTTTGGTTTGGGAATGATTCTCATGTTTGTTAACTATGAAAACATTTAAAAATATTATTCTTATCATGTAATCTATATAATAATAAATGAAAAAAGTAACTGATATTAATCAGCGCAGGTTGTTTTTTTTTTAATATTTTTTTTGTTGAATGCAACGCCGAATGTTCTATTAGTTTGATCTAGTTGAATATGAATTTTATTTTCTGTAGGCCAAGTATGATTTAGTTTGTTGAATTTCTATGTCGATATAGGTTAGTTATCAGTGACTATCATATGTTATCTTCTCTTTTTCATTTTTTTTCTAATAAAATTGAATTTAAAAGATAATAATCAAATATTTTTTCGAGCCTTCAAAAGCAAATCTCAAGCACTTATTAGATAATATGTCAAGTCAATCAAAATATCAACACATGAATCCATTAGCACCCAAAAATGAAGTTTGTATGACTGAATGCCAATAATTATTCTAACAGATATAACTTCAAATGTCAGAATAAGAAAAGTATAAAGAATTAATATTCAAATGATTCTTCAGAAGAAAATCTCAAGTGCTCATTAAATAATGTATCGAGTCAATCAAAATATAAACATATAAAAGTCCATTAGTGCCCAAAAATTGAATGTGCATGCCAACAAATTATTTTACCATAAATAACTTTTCGAAGGTCAGAATTAAAAAACAAAAAAAATAAAAAAGATAACTAAGAGTAAAACATATTTGTTAGTTTTTAGAAGAAAATCAAGTGCTCATTAAATAATATATCAAGTCAATCAAAATATAAACAAATAAAAATCCATTATAGTGCATATTACACTCAAATATTTATATTTAACAGTAGCTTAATTTTATTATTTTTTAAAAATATGACATGCCACTTTTAACTTTTTTATATTTTTAATTTAGATACTTTAAATCTAAGTATATGCCTCGCTTTTCAGTTTCGGGTATATAAAGAAATATAATGTCATTGAATTTTTTTAAAAAAACTATTAAAATTCAATTTAAAAATAAAAATGAAAACAATAGATTAGAATAAATCAACAGTTGAAAAAAATTAAATATACAAGTAAAGAATAAGCAGAGAGTAGTTTGAGATAATCGATAATTTTTTAGTTACTTGTCAAATCGAATTAAATTTAAAATTAAAATTGACAATTATATTTAAAAGGAATAAAAAACTGTAAGAAAAAATATAGTTGTTTAATATATGAGATTACTCAATGAAAATAATAACAACTCTTAAAAATACGTTGCTATTTAAGAAAAATTATTAAAAATGCTACTATTGAATAATAACTCTTAAAAAATTCTCTTTCAAGATAACCATTACTATGTTTATATAGAGATAGAGGATTCCAATTACTACAATTTTTTTTTTCTTTTCATTTATAATTTCTTTACATTCTACCGAAATTAAAGAAATATACCCATGCAATCAAGTGTCTCATTCTCATGAGTTATGACAAGCGATTTTTATTAGAGAAAAACTATTATAATTAACAATTTCAACCAAAGTTGTTATAGTTGAATTTAAAACAAGTTGTAATTGAACCTATTATTATTCAACCAATGTAGTGGTTGAATCCATTAATATTGTTGACCCATGAACTAAATGACTATATTGATTACGAGACTTTGTTTTTAGTCATCGATTATTTGTAAGATGTATTATTGGGCGTTGACATGCACTGACCTGTTTACATTACTTTTATTACAAAAGCTTATGGATAAGCCTTGCAACAATAATACGTATATAATTATACAAGGCAAAATATTTCAATGAAATGTTTCATGTTATCGAATAAAATAGTACATAAATGTGATCTCATAAGAAAATAGTTAAATAATTGTATCTTACAAAAAATACAAAATTAAATGTCCATAAGAAAAAGAGAAAAGAAAAATAAAAAAAACTCTTGATCAGCTCCATTAATTATAAGTAGCATCATGTTAATTCTTTACTAAATTAATCTTCTAAAAGTTTAAATTATTATAAATAACATTTTTTTTAAGTATTACTAAATCATTTTCTTAAATGTTTATAACCTATTTATATTAGCATCGTCTTAACTTTACAAATGGAGAAGGCATAAATTGCAGAGTGTATGGGCTATAATCCATTAGCAGGATATGCGTTGGATAGTTAGCCGAAAAAAACTTGTGTAATTATTCTTAAAGCTTTTCTTATTCTTATTGATAAATGTGCATACTAATTATATATTAATACGTATAAACAATAAGTATTTTTCATTCATCTCCCATCTTCACAAAAAATGCGTGCTTATATGAACACTTTTGGAAACTTGCTTTCAAAAAATAGTCCTCAATGCGACTATACCAAGTTCATGGGCTTGTTTTAATCCATACAGAGCCTTTTTTAATTTATAGACTTTATGTTCATCACCAACCTTAATATAACCAGGGAGCTGATATATAAATAACTATTCTCCTAAGCTTTCATGCAAAAAAGCATATTTGACATCTAGCTAATAAATAGGTCAGGAATTTTGTGTTTATCACCAATATGATTCTATCATGATGTGTAACTGGAGCAAATATTTTATTATAATAACCTCTATATTCTTGTTTGTATCCTTTTGCTACCAATCGCACCTTATACTTGTCAACTTCACCATTTTTTTTCAATTTTGTTTTTAAAACCCGTTTTACACCAATAATTTTATGCCCTTTTGGAAGATCACAAAACTCTCAAGTATCATTCCTTTCAATAGCTTCAATTTCATTATCCATCGCCTTCCTCCATTTTGGTTTTTTAACAGCACTTTCAAAAGTTGTGGGGTCACAATCTACAAATAAGGTAAAGTGGATAACATGATCTTCATCATAATCAATCCCTGTTACCTTATAGTTTTTCATCCATGCTGGTCTTTTTTGAGTACGTTGGGAATATTCACATGTTGTACTTATTGCAATTGGTAACATTTCAGAGGCACCAATTAATAAAGTTTCAGTTGGCTACATTTCATCTTCAACATCACTATCAATAATTGAAGTAGTTGTCGCTTATTCCAATCCTAAGTTTTTTCTTCTTCAAATACAATGTCCCTACTAACCACAATATTTTTTGGTATGAGGTTGAATAACTTATAAGCTTTAAATGTCTTGCTAACACTGAGAAATAAACATTTTTCACTTTTATCATCAAGTTTTTTCTTTTTTTCATCTGGAATGTGAACATAGGCAATACAACAAATTTTTTTGAAATAGTATACTATTAGTTTTCTCCCATTTCAAGCCTCTTTCGGTTTCATGTTTTAGACAACAAAGCGGAACTTCTATTTAGGATATGAATACTCCAATTTAAATAATTGAGTTAAATTCATTCTTATTTTCTATTTCCAAAAATGAATTAAAATATTTTTAAATTAATTTTAAAACTATTTTAATCCTTTTTATTCAAACAAATAAGTCCTTACGCTTTTGCTAATTTGAACTTAATATTTTCATCATTTTGATTCTTGCTTTATTGTCTCAACATTTATTTTACAACCGGTTTATATATATATATATATATTAATTATCTTGCTTGTATTGATTTTAGTATGAAACTCATTTACTTTCACTTTTATTTTTATTATAAAATTTAAATTAAAAACACAGCTTTATCTGTTTTATAAGCTATAATTTAAAATATTTTATATATAAATTATTTTTTTATACAATTATTTTTTATTAAAATTAATTTTAAAATGATCTGATAATATTAAAAACATGC
>JAMLFT010011363.1:0-11151 GCA_026544285.1 Pachyrhizus erosus
TAATTATTTTATAACTTCTATTTCAAAATTAAACTTTTAAAATATTCTTTTACACATATATATATTTATTCATTTATTTTTCAATCTATTAAAATTATTTTACTTAAAATCATTAATCTCAATTAATTATATTCTCATTAATCTCAATTTTATTGATATTATTTTATTTATTTTAATGATAGTACTTTTAAATTTAAAATTTTAAAATTTTGATAGAGTTAATATCAAAAAATAAAAATAATAAATTATAATTTGTATTTTAAAACTATTTTTTAATATAATTTATTTATTTTAAATAAGATGTTACGGTCCCACCATAAGTAGACAATGTTAATTTAAACATAATTACTTTATGTAGAAGATTTCTATAATGTTGATAAAAGATTAAAACACTATTTTGTTATGAGATGAGACTAATTTTTTTAACAATCAACTTTTGCTTTAATAGTATATTGAAAAGTGTCAAGTAATTTTGGGTTTTTATTTCTCTTGTATCTTTCATTTCTCATTGGGTTGCTCTTGTATCTTTTATTTCTCATGTTGAAAATGAAACTTGGATCAGATTTTGGGAAGCATTAATGTAGTTAAGCATGTGTGGTTCTTATATAAGTTGTGTATAACCATATATATATATATTATTGTGGTTTACTAGCAGTTTTGTAATACTAACTGTGTGATTTTTAATTTTAGACTCTTACAACTAATATGATTACATGTATAAGATTGATAATTTTGATAGCTAGTTGTGAGATTTTTATTCAATCTGTCCCAACTAGTGCCACCAAATGGCATTCAGATAGGAGCAAGCGAAGCTCCATTAAAAAAAGAAGAAGAACAAGAGTTAGTTAGCTTACTCTAAATGAAAAAAAAAATTACAATTAGAGTCGGCTAAGTCGACACAAACTGAAAAAGAAAATTAAAAAAAAAAAAGCCTAGAGTTGGCTAAACTGACACAACCTGAAACTAAAAAAAAAAAAATCACTAAAGTTAATAAATCGATGCTAAAAACAAAAATAGTTTTTAAAAAAGTACTGTTAGCGTCAACTATGTATTGTAACAATTTAAGTATCAACTAGGGCGACTTTAATTAGTGTCTGCCTCCAAAAATCGACGCTAGTAGATTAGCGTCCAACTATTTAAAGTCAGCGTTGAATTCGATACATGTCTAACGCTATACACTAAATAGAGTTAGCTTTTGTAAGTTAGTGTAAGCCAAAAGCCAACTCTAAATGTTTGTTTTGTTTTCGTGCAAATTTGAAGGTTGTGTTTTTTCAAAGAGTTACTTTCACAATTTTCATTTTGAAAATTAACAAATAAAGGAACGGAAGATGTGCAATATAACGCTCTATATTACTTACATAATTTTGGAAAGTAATAAAAATTGGTGAAGCATAAAATTATTATTTGAGCAAAATATATAATGTTTATGGCAAAAAAAAATTCAAAAGATAGTTTCTTTACTCTTTGAGTAGCAACCCCGATCTTATTATTTTTGTTGGTATTTCAATGACAAGTACATCTTCTTCACATCCAAGTACATAAAATGTATCAATAATGTTTGAAATGTAAGATGAGATATATAATAGTTATTTAGTTTTTTTATGTTAAAATGATATTATTTTATTATAGTTTTTGTAAAACTATTTTTATACCTTCTAAGATAGCTCCATCATCAACTCTCTGTGATAGAGTTTTAAAAGAATCAAACTTCAAGTATTGTACTCATGGATAAGTAATTGATTTTATTGACAATTATAAGCAAAAACCACTCTTTCTGTGTTACTTTAAATGATTTATAGGTATCATTTGCTAGGACTATTATTAAATTTCTTATGTTGTGTTAAAACATTGCATAGTTGAATTATTTGAACTTTAAGAAACCAATCATCCGGATCTATGTTAAGTTTTTGAAGAAATTGATATTTCATTTTTATTTGTTGGAGAAATTGATATTTTGCGTGTCTTTCAAATCTATAATCTATAATCTATAATCTATCTATTACATTATATAAGGCTATTGTTAGTGAAAAAATGACTGACACTTTTTCCTATCTAAAATACGGGTAATACTGACTATTTTTTGTACAGGTGCTTTTAATACTTGTAATTATCAAGATGATATTTTATTAAATTATATGATTTAGGAGTTATTTGAAGTTAAAGTATATTTTTAAAATATCATATTAAAATTTATTTTAAATTCAATAATTGAGTTAAATTAATTTAAAAATATGTGTTTGGTATAATATAATGACAAATAAATTGAAGCTGTTATTAAATATTTTAATAAAAAATCAATTTAAATAATTTTTTCGTAATAAAATTTAATAATTATAGGAGAGTTTCTATTCAGTAACTCATCTTTCAGCATTTTAATAAAACATGATAACATTTTTTGGGTTATTGAAACGTGATAACATTGTTTTTTTTTTTTACATAATGTGATAACATTGTTAGAAATCGTAGTCAATGCCTAATCATTATAAATTGAATTTAATTAGAAGTTATATATTATAATTAAGAGACTTGATTTGATTAAAACTGCAGTTATTCGAAAAATAATATACTGTGAAAATATTATTAAATATAAATATCAGAAATTATTAATTTTGCTCTAAAAGTCTTCTATGACAATTGAATTGATGAATAATGTGTTACCTATTAAAAAAATACGATTTTATTTTGTAGCTAATGATAATAATAGATTTTTTTAATTTAGTAAAATGTTGACATAATCTGTCTCATAATAAAACAATGAGTCTTATAATAATAATAATTTTAAGTTGTAAGTAAAGCATAATATGTTTCATGTTTTATATTATAAATGACTTCAATATGTGGTTATCAAGAGTAATGGATAATTAATCGTAGAAGAATGATTTGGCATGAAAATTAAAGTATATGCCAATTGAGTTAATTATTTATAAAATATTAAAGAAATACCAATGACGTTCTCTCAATACTAAAAAAATAGTGTTAAAAGAGAGTATATGAGAAATTATCACTAGCATTCCACAAACTATTATGCATATATAATGTGTAATTTAATGTAAATTGAATTGATATTTGAGAAAAAGTAGCATTCTAATTATTATTGGTTCAAAACTTATTTATAAAGCTTACCTTAAAGAGAAGCATATTATATGTGTTAAATTGACGATTAACTTCCTAATGTAAATTCAAGTTAATAGCATACATATGCATGAGTATGTGCATTTGTTCCTATGCTATTTATTCTAAACAAACAAAATTATTCGTTATTTTAAATAAAATGTTACAACTCTATCTCCCTTAAATGAAATTTTATCCTCAAAATTTGTACCTTAAAATAGTTGAAGATATAAGTTTATCATTCTACTTTCTAACTTCCAAGTAGCATCACCTTCGTTTGTTAGACTCCAAATCATTTTGACCAAGTTGATGTCCTTATCCCTAAATTGTTTTATTCTTCAATCGTCAATTTGTACGGGTGGGACATCATAGGTTAAATTCTCTCTAATTGTTACATGATCAGGTTCAATCACCTGTGAGGGATCATGGATATATTTTCTAAGTTGAGATACATGGAAGACATTATGTAAATTGGTCAAGTTTGGAGGTAAGGCTATCTGATAAGTGATATGGATAATCTTTTTCAAGATTTGATAAAATCCAATAAACTTAGGCACGTGTTTCCAAGATTTCAAGGCTTTACTACTCCAGTTGTAGGAGTTACTTTTAGAAAAACATGTTCTCTGACTTGAAATTCTAAAAGTTTTCTCCTTTTGTCATAGTAGCTTTTCTGACGACCTTGAGTTGCCTTTAGTTTCTCCCTAATGACCTTCACCTTTTTGGTGATCTACTACAACTCCTTTGGCCCTAACAGTAGGGAGTCTCTAGTTTCAAACCAACACAAAGGTGTTTTGCATTTCCTATTGTATAACACCTTATAAAGTGTCATGCCTATACTCACATGAAAGCTATTGTTGTAAGAGAACTCTACCAGAGGTAGAAATTCATTCCAACTTCCCTTTTGTTCTAACATGCATGCTCTCAACAAGTCTTCTAATGATTATATTGTCCTTTCAGTTTGTCTATTTGTTTGAGGGTGATATGCGAAACTGAGTCATTGTTTCGTTCCCAGTGCTTCTTGCAAGCTTCCCCAAAATCTTGAAGTGAAACGAGGATCTCTGTCCAAGACTATGCTCGATAGGACTCTATGCAGTTTGATTATTTCTTTGATATATAGCTAGGTTAACTTTTCTAGTGAGTAACAGATGTTTATGGGTAAGAAATGGGAAATTTTAGTCAAATGATCCATAATTACCTATATAGCATCGTGTCCAATAGTTGTCCTTGGTATCCTAATTACAAAATTCATGGAAATGCTATCCCATTTCCATTTTGGAATGTTCAAGAGTTAGAGATGTCCAAATGGTTTATAATGTTCCACCTTAGCTTTTTGACATGTCAAACACATTGCTACGAACTATGTCTCATCCCTCTTAAGTCCTTGTAACCAAATTTTTTTTTTCAAGTCTCGATACATCTTAGTAGTGTCTGGGTGGAAACAAAGTTTGCTTTTATATGCTTCCTCTAGGATCATTCTCCTTATTTTCTCATTTTGGGAAATATAGATCTTCCCATTAATCCTAATTATTCTCTCAACACCCAACTAGAAATTTTCTTCTTTGTTTTCATCCACTAAACTCATTTTTTCCTGTGGGGATTGATCCTCTCACCGCCCTCTCTTGACTTGTTCTAAAAACTAGTTGGTAATTGTCAAGGTTCCTAAGTATAAAATCTTAGGGTGTGCTTCTACTACTAAGTTAAGATTTCTAAATTCTTTGATCAAGTTCAATTCCTTTGCCATCATTGCAAATAAATGCAGTGATTTTTTGCTTAAAGCATCTGCTACCACATTTGCCTTGCCAGGATAGTATGATAATTCAAAATCGTAATGTTTTAGAAATCCATCCACCTCCATTGCCTTATATTTAGCTCTTTCTCATCAAATGGATACCGCAAGCTCTTGTGATCATTGAATACCTCAAATCTTGATCCATAGAGGTAGTGTCTCCATATTTTCAAGGCAAAGACTATAACAGCTAATTCTAAATCGTGAGTTAGGTAGTTTCCTTCATGGGGTATCAACTGCCTTGAAGCATAAGCGACCACCCTTCTTTCTTGCATTAAGATGCATCCTATGCCTTGGTGTGAGGCATCATAGTACACTTCAAATTTCTTTTTAGGATTTGGCAAAATTAAAATTGGTGCGATGGTCAGTCTCCTCTTCAATTCTTGAAAACTGCCCTCACATGTCTCGTCCTAGTTAAAGGCTGGACCCTTCTTGGTTAACCTAGTCAGAGGAAAGGCTAACTTAGAAAATCCTTCCATGAATTTCCTGTAGTAGTCTGCCCAGCCTAAGAAACTTATGATTTTTGTCACGATCGTTGGAGGGTTCCATTGCATGACTACTGCCACCTTTGATGGATCCACAACAATTTCCTCCTTAGACACCACGTGTCCGAGGAAACTTATTTCTTCTAACCAAAACTCACATTTAGAAAGTATAGCATATAGTTGCTGCTCCTTCAATATTTACAACATGATCCTTAGGTGTTCAACATGCTCTTCTAGAGTCTTTGAGTAGATCAAGATGTCATCAATGAAGATCACCACAAATTAATCTAGGTATTTATGAAAAATACGATTCATGCAGTCCATAAAGATAGCAAGGCCATTTGTCACTCCAAAAGGCATCACCAGGTATTTATAGTGTCCATATCGCGTCTAAAATGTTGTCTTTGGTATATCTTATTTCTTTAGTATGATCTAATGATATCTTGATCGCATATCAATTTTAGAGAATACTTGGGCTCCTTTTAATTGATCCATGAGATCATCTATTCTAGGAAGCGGGTATTTATTTTTAATGGTAACTTTATTTAGTTGACGATAGTCTATGTATAAGTGCATGCTCTCATCTTTCTTCACCAATAACACTGGTGCTCCCCATGGTAACATACTTGGTCGAATGAATTTCTTGTCCAGTAGTTCCTTTAACTGGTGTTTTACTTCTGCCAATTCTTTTGGAGACATCCTATATGGGGCTATCAAAATTGGACTAGAGGCAGGTATAAGATTTATGGCAAATTCTACTTCTCTTTCAGGTGACAATTTCATTATATCTTTAAGGAACACTTTTGGAAACTCGTGTACCATTGATAGGCTGCTGACATCCATGTCAACCTCTGTTTTTATTGAGGACAGTGCTACGTAGATTTGGAAGTTTCTTCTCATCTCATTCCTAGGTTTAGTAGGATTACAACTCGAAGACTCATTGGTATTTTGGTTTGCGATTCCAAAATTTAGGGTTTTGTGGTGATAGTTTAAGACAACATAGCTAGAAGATAACCAATCCATTCCTAGTACTATGTCCAAATTGGATAGGTGAAGACAAATCAAGTTAATTAGAAAGCTTCGGCTTCTAATGACATGAGATAGTTTATACAAGCTAGGTTGGTAATTATAGGCTTGTTAGTTTGTGTATTTATAGCTAACTCATATGGTAACAAAGTTATAGGCAATGACAAATACTTGACACATTCATGTGATATAAAAGAATAAGTTACACTTGAATCATACGATATGTATAAGAGTTTATTGTTTATGATGTATTCACCAGAAATGAGATCGTCAGATAAAGCAGCCTTCAATCCACTCATAGTAAAGACTTTCTCGATCACTCTAGGTTTTTCGAAGGCTTGACTTGGTGTACCTTGTGTAAATTTCCTACCACTAGTCGCTTCCTTCTTTAGTGCCCAATAGTCCCTAACTATATGTCCAGTTTTACTACAATTTTCGCAGGTGATGTCCTTATGGGGGCAATCCCTTAAGAAATGGGGCCCACCACATGTGAAACACCTGATTGGTGTGCTAGTCCTAGGGAATGGAGTTGCTGACAAGGAGCTTTCTATTGATTGACTCCTCTGTGTTGATCCTGCTCCATATTGTGGGGGTTTGTGATATGATTTCTTTTGTTGTTGGTGACTAAAAATTTTCCTGGGATGTCTTTATGGATCTCTCGTTCTCCATTGGGCTTGTTTTGCTCGGTATCATTCTCATAAATTCTACATTTACTGACTAAAGTGGGAAAATTGTTGATCAAGAGATATCCTACTACTTGTTTGATATGTGCTCGTAATCTATTCTCGAATTTCAAGCAGACTACTTGTCCATCATTGATTCCGAAGTAAGGCCAAAACTTCAGTAATTCATCAAACTTAGCAGTGTATTCATCTACAATCATGTTTCCTTGTTTCAATTCTAGAAATTCCCTTGTCTTTCTTTGTTGGAAGTTAGTTGGAAAGTATTTATCCAAAAATTTCTACTTGAATGCTTCCCAAGGTATAATTTCACATATTCTTGGAAGTGCGGGTTTAGTTATGTGCCACCAATTTTCAGCTTCACCCGTAAATATGAAGGTAGCAAAATTTACTTTAGACAGGACATAGTAGTAAATATCTTTTCAATTTTAGTTCTCCAATTTTGGGATCCTTTTGGGTCAACAAAGCCATTGAATCTTGGCGGATTGTTTCTCCTAAAAGTTGTAAGTCCTCTATATTTTACCAGTTCATCATCAAGATCCTACATTATATGTTTCAGGACCCGCGTCATGCGTTCAAGTAGTCTATGGGTGGAGTTGTTTAGTGGTTGTTCTACCATCGAACCCTGGTAGCACAACAGAAAACCCATATTCATTATTTATCCTGGTTGCTTATGTTTATCAAACATTCCTAGCAAACAAGTTTTACCCAATAGTGTTGTCTAATATGTATAAAGTTAGGTTCAGTCAAGTTATTCATGTGATTACATTAATTAGTGTGTCATCACACAAACTATACTACTGCCCAAGTAGTGTAGGTTCAATTATCTTTACTTATTACTTATGGTTAGGTTTCCACCCAGGCTTGATAGGATGAATTACTTTGATACCAACTAATTGTAACACCCTTTTTGACTTTATTTGATTTATTCAAATTTTACAATTTTGAAAATGATTCCTTTAATTGAGTTGATTTGTCAGGATGAAATTTAAAAACTTATTTGCAAGGGAGTTACAATTTAATATCACCAATTTATCTTAATTTCAAACATGCATTGTATAATGAAAGATCAATTAATGGAAAAACTCACTTCTATAAATATATATATATATATATTCTTAAAGTAAATTACATATAATAGATCCCAAAATAAGAACTATATTTTGATTAGCTTAACTTGCCAAAACACATGATCAACTGATCATCCATTTGCTATTTCACTAGTAGTTTTCGATACAAAGTCTAGTATGAACATTCAAAAGGGTCTTCGTTCTTGGATGATTTCTTTTCTTTTTATGAACTATTGGCTTTGTTGGTAACCAAATCAATAGGTGGATTTGGATTAGTAAGAGGTTGGGAGCATTTGGGGCCTGCTAGAATGTCAAGTGGAATGCTCGTATATCTAGGCGGTAGAGTTTGGATCATGATGATGAGTAAACCAATGTGAGAAAATTGCCCGTGTGGTATGATTTTAGGGGATTGATGACAAATTTCACATAGCCTATAAAAGTATTGTCTTCATAAAGGGGATCGTGAGTCCATCGTCCCTCTAAAGGTATGATTGTCAAGCGGAATAGGGGATGAAATTCGTTTGCCATCTAACAAGAAGGGGGGGTAGAAGTGAGGCATTTATCCATTACATACACTTAAAAATTTATTATCTATCATCTGCTCTTATCTCACCGTATCGTGCTTATTTAAGATTTCTAATCATTTAGGGCCCTTCCTTGCCTCTAAACCTTCTAACTTTGGAAGGACTTACACGAATGTATAAATAGTATCCATGTTTGCATTTTGGGTTAGCGATCGGGAGTACATATCCTGCCTGGTACTTGGATCATAATACTCTCAACCGAATCTTGGTAATGCTCCGCTTTGTTGGAGACGTCAAGTCGGTTCCATGACACCCTCTATGTTTAGAGTCACTCACAACTTGACACCTTATCTACCCCCAAAGACTCAATCGAGCTTACGTACATTCTTCAAGTACCTTTTTTGGTCAACCCATGTCATTCTCCATTTTTAAATCTTGCACGTATATTTTAAATTGTCCACTTCTTCCCACACCAGATTATCTACTTCTTTGGTACTTATTTTGACTTTAGAGGTAGTATTTCTTTGATGACTTCATTTCATATAAATCAACTAATCATCATTGTGTATAATCAGGTTTCCTCCTACCTCTATCTGATTTACTTATTGCAAATTGTTCAATATTCTATGGTTTTCACAAAATCACATCTCATCTTCTATCCAAGGGTTGTTTGCCCATGCCCTGTCTACCTGAGACAGTCACTTAAAGTTATATTCTATAGTCCCTCTATTTCTAGTAGAGGCAATAATCACATATAAATGCTACCATAAATAACAAAAGTTGATAATGGCATAGATAAGACTAATTTTTCATGTCTTTCTAATCCTATTATAAGACATTATTGATGATGCAGTAAAAGAAAAAATAAATAGTTAATATAAAGATAAAAGGATAAATGGAATTTTGTTTATCAAACTTTATTATTATATCCTTTCTTTTCCTCTTTTCCTATTTTTTCTCATTTTATCTCTTTTTTCTCTTTGCTTTCTCTTTATATCTTCCCTTCTCTCTTTATGCTTCATTCCCTACTTTCTCTCTCTCTCTTCCTCTTTTTTCTCTCTCCTCTCTTCTCTCTCTTCCTCTTCTTTCTCTATCCTCTCTCTCTTTCTCCTTTCTCTCTCTCTCTCTCTTCCTTTTCTTCTCTCTCCCTCTCTTTCTCTCATTCCTTCAGACTCTTTCCCCTTTTTCTTGCCACACCCCTCTATTCTCATAACAATACAAAGAATAACACAAGGGCTAACTTACTCTATTTTGGTTTCGTGCCTATCCCTTCCTTTCGAATTTTCATCAATTCTTACTAGTTTTGTATTTTGATTGATTCATTACATCAATTACATAGTGCCTACCCCTTTACGAAGTCTAATTCCTAACCATATTGAGACTAAACAAAGTTTCTGCAAATGACGACAATGGTAGTAGGAAAATTTTAAAAATTTTGATTTCAACCAAAGATCAACGTTTTGGCCAATCTTAGGGGCTTATTGTGAAATTAACATACTTAGAAATGGATTAGCAGAAAGAAATTCAAAAGAAAGAGGCTCCTCTTATCTTAATTTTGGAGTTCTGGCGAGTGTTTTTAAGTTTTTCGCTGAGTCTCCAACGTCGTTGTAATTTTTCAATTCTTCCCTTCTTTTGTCAAATTAATTGAATTCAAATGTAGCTTGGATCAAGACGAAGTTGTCTGTGAAGTGAAATAGGGAGAAGAGTTTCGAATTTGAGGTGAATTTGATTGAGTGACTTCTCTATTTTTTTGTCCTTTCTTCGTCATTGCTTCTTCGTTTATATACAACTTTTGCCTCCTATTATAAGCTTGATTTATTTGCAAGGCATAGGTGAATTCGTCTAGCGCAAGAGTAGAATGGCTAGTTGTAGGACGGTGAATTCACAAGTTTAACGGCTCGACGAAGAAGAAGCTCACTCAACAACTCCAATGGCAGTAAAGGGATTTTGTGGTAACCATATATGCATTTTATTTTTTTAAGTTGCCAATGATGAGCCTAGCTATCTCAATAGCAACTTACCCTCTTCTTAACTCCTCCTTCCTCCTACTCATGTGTTTGAATATGCCCCACACCATTTTTCTTCTTTTCGCTTTTATTTCCCTTATTTACTTCCTTATATGACCTATGTATAAGTTTATGTGTTATTTTAACACCCAAGATAGGTAGCCTAGGTGGTAGTGCGTTTTGCTACCCACCTAGGGACCTGGGTTCGAGCCTCAACCATTTTTTCTTAATTTCTTTTGTTTTTTTAGTTTTTCTTTTATTTTCTTTTTATATATAAAAATTAATATTTTTGGTTTATAATTTTTCTAAAAATCTTATAAATGTATTTATATTTTTCTCTTTCTATTCCTATATTTTCACACACCAAAATATTTATATATTTTATAAATCTACATATTTTACTTTAATTTATTTTAATATATTTTATATAAAATTATAAAATCTTATTTTATATTAAAAAATT
>JAMLFT010011364.1:0-11151 GCA_026544285.1 Pachyrhizus erosus
GTTGCGATATTGATAAATTGGAAAGCATAATAATGTTCATAAAATTAATATAAATAATAAAAACTAGAATAAATTATACTAATTTTTTATGAGATTTTGTGATTATATAAATATTTTTTATTATTTTAATATTTATAATAATCTTTTATTAAGAAAGTCAGATATAATATTTTTAAATAATTAAAAAAATTAGTTTAATATATAAAAAATGTATATATATTTTTAAAAATTAAAAATTTAATATAAGAATAAAAAAATAAAAAATATTTATATAAAATAACAAAAATCTTAAGCATAAATAGTATAATTTTTTTTTAAAATTATTGTCTTCAAACATTATTTATACACTGTCACCGAATCTTCTCTTTATACTTTATGTAGTTAATATTTGTTAATTTCTATTATTTATAGATATAGACACATCGTGGGAACACTCCTTACGAAATCAACTTGGCTCCGCCGTTCAATCATTGTTGTTCTCCTTTCCTTTTCAATACAACATCATATTATTTTTGTTTTTATTTATAAGATCAATTTTTTTAAATTTTTTTATTTTATATAAATTTTAATTTACATTATTTTATGTATTAATTATTTTTAAATTAAAATATTTTTAAATAAATAAAAATATATTATACCAATATATATTTAATAGAAAAAAAGACCATAATGATAATAATATTTTTTAAAAAACATATAAATTTAAAATAAATTTATTATTTTTTATTAAATTGATCAAATTTTTGAATTTTGATGAGTTAGATAATTGAATCTATAAATATGAATGAATGTAACATTTTTCTTTTAGCATCATGTTTTTTCATTTTCACTTTTTTTTTATAACATTTTTATTGTTTATTTCTCCTTTTTAATTTAATTACACACACAGACAAAGTTTACACTTTTGTTGCATAAATAAAGTTTCTCTTTTCATTTTATCAAATTTTTTATGAAATATTTTAATTATTTGATTAGGATGTATTTGTCTTCGAAATTGATACTTTGACATCAACGCTAAAGTGGGGGGTATCACATACACACACACAAAATTTACACTTTTGTTGCATAGACAAAGTTTCTCTTTTCATTTTAGCAAAATTTTTATGAAATATTTTAATTGTTTGCTAGGATGTGTTTGTCGCTGGAACTGATACTTCAGCATCAACGCTAGAGTGGGCTATGGCAGAATTAATGAGAAATCCAACAGTGAGGGAGAAAGCACAAGCTGAGTTAAGACAAGCATTTAAAGGAAAGGAAATAATTAATGAAAGTGATCTAGAGCAACTCACTTATTTGAAGATGGTGGTCAAAGAAACATTAAGGTTACACCCACCTGCTCCATTATTAATCCCTAGAGAATGCATCGAATTAACCAACATTGATGGGTATGAAATACCAAAGCATACTAAAGTCATGATAAATGCATGGGCAATAGGAAGAGATCCCCAATATTGGACTGATGCTGAAAGGTTTGCCCCAGAGAGGTTTGAAGGCAATTCCATTGATTTCAAAGGAAATAACTTTGAGTTTCTGCCATTTGGGTCAGGAAGAAGAATGTGCCCAGGCATGACATTTGGTTTAGCCGGAATTATGCTCCCACTAGCTCTATTACTTTATCACTTCAACTGGGAACTCCCAAATGAAGCAAAACCTGACAGTATAGACGTGACTGAAAGCTTCGGAACAGTTATTGTGAAGAAAAACAACTTGTGTTTGATTCCCTTGGTTTATAATCCTTGAATGGATGGTTGATTAGTTCATGTTTATCAAGCTTACTTTTAGGTGTTATATTTTAAGTGCCAAGGAAATAAATGTTAGGTTTTGTATCATATATATAGCAATATACACCCTTTATTTATTAGTCATGGAGTTTGTAAACACTATTACATACAACCAACAGTGTGCATTGTATTTGGTATCTTTATTAAAATAATAGTGTACTTTTTCCTTTCAAAAGAGATATAAAAATAAAATCTAGTTATATTAGATCTTTATTTATATAATTGTATCATTTCTTATTTCTCTATACATACATACCTAGTTATATTCAATTAATTATTTTAAAAATTAAATTTGCATTTAATTTAAGTTAAAAGTTAACTCAATAATTGAGAATTGTCTCCTACTTATATATACTATTTTTTCATATTATTAGTTAATGTGAGATCTTCAACACACTCTTTTACATTAATGAGTAAACATTTAAAGTGTCAAATTTATAAGATTAGACATTTACAAATGATCTAATATTTGATCAAATAAATTCAATTAACAACAATTACTACAATAAACTTTCATATTATCTTAGAATTTAGGTTTGGATTTAATTCAATTATAAAAATTAACTCATTTGGTGAAGATTATCCCTACTTATGTGCATTATTTTTGTGATATCCCTAGTTAAGATGAGATCTTTAATATTTTATGCATAATTGTATTAATTGAAGTTAGTTGTTATCAATTTAGGTTGGTTCAAAGTTACTTACAATGGTCTAAAGTGTGCATATATAAATATAACTCACTCATTGTAAATTGATTTTTTTATCTTTGATTTGGTAAATGAATTAGTAACACATTGTTCTTACTTTCCCCAATTGATTTCTTTGATTTGATATAAAATTCAATTATTTAAATCACTTTTATTTTGTAAATTATGTTGTTCTTAATTACAAATGAGAATGACCTAACATTACATTTTTTTTTTCATAAATAAGCATTTAAATATTGTTTTTAGCTAGAATTGCTCCTAAATGGTCTAATGAGGAACATGCCTAGTTGTTTGATTCTAGCCTAACAAAAGGGGGAATTGACATCAAAATGAAGGAGCTTATGACAAATGAATTAGTTTAAGTAGTTTCCTGCACTCTTCATTTTTCAATCATTGTGATGGGATTGTGGTGAATCTCTTCAAATGGTTATGACAACACTTACATAGACTTGGACTTTCAAGGAAGTAGGAGTTTAAGTGGAGTTATGAAATAGAAGGGAAGAAGAAAGTATACTTAGAGAGAAGAGTTTCTTAGTATTTATAGATGTGAAAAAGTGATTTCTAAGGTTGAGATGAATAACTAATTGGGTCACGTGGTCACTTAGCAATAGGCTATGGTACAACTTTAGATACAAGGTGTTGTTGGATAGTTATTGGCCTATTTTGTGATCAACATTCAAGGAGTCAATATGCATATTTTTCTAATATGATCATTAAGAGGATGTGACTGACAAAGGATAAAGGTGTTCTTCAATGAAAGTCACATTTTAAGTATGACGAGACACCTTTGGAAGTATATGTTCATAAGACACTTATGGCTTATTAGGTATATGTTGCCAATATAGGGAAAACTAAATCATATTCGAGCTAAGGGTATGATCTATGCACTCTACTTTGTATCTTAATTTTTAAGTTTACCTTTACTACATTGCTTGAATAGTTGATTTGTGTCTTGATAAGTCATTCTTCTAGCATTTGGACTTCTAGGTGAATCTACCTCGAAACAAATACTATAATATAAATTAAATTATATTATTTATTTGGTATTGATTATTATTTGGTTAAGGAAGATCAATAATGAGGTAATCACATTAATTACAAGACACTTTAAAAAAATTAATAAAGATATCAGCAAGCAATTTCTTAACTTTTAGTAAGGCATAAAAAGGGACAAATTATTTTTTGGTTAAAATTCACTTTTGGTCTTTTATCTACTTTTGCTCAATTTGGTCTTTTATCTTTTAAAAAGTTTACTTTGGCTTTTTATCTTTTCAAAACAAACTTAACTGGTCATTTCCATCAACATCCTTCACATGTAATAGAACTTAAAAATGTGACACCTAATGACGCTTTGAAGTTCTACATGACACAAGAAACGAAAAGATGTTCAATTTGGGTTCAAATTGGTCTTTCATATTTTTAAATGAGATCGAATCGGTTTTTTTAACTATTATAATAAATTCAATTTAGTCATTCAAATAAACACATTTATTTCATCAAGAACTCATCTTAGGAATATAGGGTGCTAGAATAGCAAACGTAATCATCAACTTGATGAAATATTAGCCAAATTACAAATATTATTTAAATATATTGAAATTGTCTACTTCTACTTTAAATATATTTGAAATGTAGAATCATAAATTATAAACAAATTCTCAATCTACAATATTCATTGAGAAGCAGTAGAAAATGGTTGAAATTCATCATTGTATTATGTTGTTTAATATTAGGGAATAGTTGAAAATCTTTGGTTAGAGTTTTGTGAATGAAAAAAAATGTTCTTAGAATAGGAAATCTCACTAAAGGTAGCTAGTTGAATTTCTTAACGAAAACTAATTATCGATAAAATTGATAAATATTTTACACCAATGTAGTGACAAAAATATTTTTTAAATTGAAAAAATTATTAAAAAAATAAAATATCATTTTGATACTTTAATTTTTTATTTTTTATTTTGTTCCGTCACTTTTTAAATTTCTTATTTTGATTGTTTATATTTTAAAATTTTTAATTTTATTGTTTATATTTTTAAAAAAATTAATTTTAGTCATTTTGTCTAACAAAAAATATTAAAATGGATCTCTTTAAAAACATAAAAAATGAAATTGAATATTTTTAAATATAAAGAATCAAAATGAAAAAAAATATAAAATATAATGAAATAAAAAGATATTTTAATTTTGTTTATTTCATTCTTAACTTTCATTGGGAGGATGATTTTTCTTTGTCGTGGAAAATTTGGATATTGACTTCTTATGCTAGCATGCAGGGGCGAGGCTTGATTGTGAAGTAAAGCTGAAAAAGCTATGAATGTTAGTTGCCTTGACGCAAGAGGATGGTGACCGAAAATGAGGCAAGTTTATTTCGATAGTTCAAATATAACAAAGTGAAGGGTGATGATTCATTACATTTGCTCGTTAAAAAACTTGATCCTCTGTTAGAAGTTAGAACCACTAGTTGAAGTCAACAATGCTGATGCAAATATTCACTAAATCGTCCGTTCAAATAGACTGAAGAAGGGGATATCAGTGGTAGACCCACTAGTCCAGGAACTGATACTAAAAAAGAAAGAGGGGTAGGCTAAGAAAGACCCCAATGCCTACTCCACCATTTGAGTCTGACATTGGTGGTAACCTATCAGGAGATGATTCAATACACACAAATGGTGGTGGTGCCGAACATGTTGTGAATGACAAGGGGTTTTTCTGATTCTGAGCATGACTTTGAGGAATTGAGTAGTGGGATAGATGAAAGTGATGAAGAGAAAGAAATCGTACGAAATGCAAAATTTTCCACTTTTAACATGCCACAGAAAATGGAAGATATAAGTGGGAATTGGGAACATTTTTTTGTATCCAAAATACACTTTAAGGAAGCTTTAGTTACCTATGTTATACATTCTGGAAGTAACTTGAAGTTCAACAAAAATGACAATGAAAGGATAGACGTGGTGTAAATGGTATGCATACTATGCTAAATTGAAAGAACAAGAAACATCGCAGTTAAAGAGAGTGTTTGATGAACATACTAGTTCAGGACCAGGCTACTAAGGACAAAGTGGTTTAGTGGAAAGTTGCAGACAGGATTGAAGGAAAACAGAAAAGAAAATTATTGATATTAGAGAAAAGGTTCAAAGGAAATGGAATGCTGAAGTAACAAAATCTATGGCTTTAAGGGCAAGAAACGTTGCTAGGAACAGCCGGAAGGTTCATACAAGGATCAGTACTGAAGGATATATGGCTGTAGTAATGAATTGCTGAGATCAAATCCTTGATCCACTGTGAAGATAAAAGTTGATGCCGGCAAAATGGATGAGACTGAAGATCAGCAACCTATGAGGGACCCACTTCCCGATTCTTAGAGGATTTATATCTGTCTTAAAGTATGTAAACAAAGTTTCTTAAAAGTGTAGACCAAACATTTGGGTTAGATGGATGCTTCTTGGAGGGTTACTATGGAGGACAAATTCTATCAGCAGTGGGTAGAGATCCCAATTATCAGATCCTACCTATTGCTTATGTCGTGGTAAAAGAGGAGAACAAAGAATCTTAGCTATGGTTCCAACACATACTGTTCATGATCTTAGGGGCCAAAGAGCTTGTTCTAAAGTTACCTTCATGTCTGATCAACAGAAGGTAATGTGTCCCATATTGTTAATGCTATTTTAACATTGATGTTGAACTTTAAATTACAGTTAAATAGGTTTACTGACTTAATTCTGTTCATGTTACTTTTTATGTGTAAGGGTTTGCTACTAGCCATAGAGGGGCCGTTGCTTGGTGTAAAGTGTAGATCGAAGGTTTTGTGTTAGGCACATGTATAATAACTTTAGGAAAAAATTCCCTGGAAAGCAACTGAAACAGTTAATGTGGAAAACTGCAAAAGCTACATATCCACAAGCATGGGAGAGAGATGCTTGACATAAAAAAGGTGAATATTGATGCCTTCAAAGATCTGCTACACGAACCACCTTCAGTGTATCGCTAAGGTCTTTTATTCTGTCTAATTTGCAGTGAACTAGTGAACCAACCTGAAACATGAACGCATCTATTAAATCAATTGTTTTCAGTTGACTTCCGTTGCAGAAGGTACAAGTGAAAACATTAAATTGTACAACTGTACTTAAATTGCTAACTTGGGATGTAAAAAGTTTCTTTTCCTTGAGTTCATAATGCCAAGTAGAGCCAATTATTCTTTCTGCTGAGCTTTCCATTTAAATTGCAAGCATGGTAGTTTAGAAATCAACCTAATAGGTCGTAAGAAACATGGTATAGATTTCTTCTGGCGATTCTTTAAAATATATATCGTGCATTGATTGTTTTTTCATTAGCTGACCAACCCTGACCTCCTAAGGCAAACGATGCTATGTTAAGCTTTTATTGTAGTTACATATCTTAGTACAAGTATATAACAAGTTATGAAAAGTCTGCACCAGCCATGAAGCCATCAAAAGCTAATATCAGATGAACTTCCCTTCTTTAGAAGAGTACATTAGATTAGGTTAACTACATGATCTTAGTCCACTGTTAATTAATGGCAATTTTGTTGGCATTGTATCCTATTCTGTCATTTAGTTACAAAGGCATGCCCATTTAAAAGAGAGAAACAATTACCAATCATGATGGTTTTATTTTCCATCCAGCTTTTGAGATGCGACGAAGATCTTAGCTTTGACTCTTCACATCACTACAACTTGCGAATTAGCATTATGAAATATTTGTGTAAAACCTAGATTGGTTAAATCACATTTAAAAATATAGAAATGGTACCTTTGTACCAAATAAAGAAAAAGAACACGGGACATAGCACCATGGTAAATGCTCCAGCAGCCAGGCGGAAGAAACTACTTTGACCCTGCAGAGGCCAAATATCAGGATTGACAAATAACAACTTTATTGATAGGTATTTATAATGAACCTCTAATGTCTTAAGAAATAGTGGTATAATGAATTGAAAAGACAAAAAGTTAATACTTATAAATTTCAAAAACCTTCCCACCAGAATGGAAAAAGGCACTGTCTGTGACTGCAAGTGTTGACTTGTTTATATATATAATAAATTTATTCAAAAATACTTTTAAAAAGAATAAAATATTTTTTTATAAATATATCAAAGAATTTTTATAAATTAATTTAGATATATTTTACTTGTAATTTATGAAAAAGTTTATTTATTTTTTTCTTAATTTTTTTACAAGTATTTTAGAGAATTCTATCCATGAATTTGTGCTGCCATTTAGAATTATCTCTAAATGCATGACTCAACAATAATTGTTAGTTCATAATTTTTTTTTTCAGATTAAAATCAATGTGTGTCATAGAATATATATTTTTATAATGTATGCTATTATTTTGTGTACTAAAATTTTATAATATTATTCTGTGTTCAAACACAATAAAATATGAAATATATATTTATATTAGGTGATTTAGTTTGATTTATTCTTATCAATATTTAAAACTTTATATATTAAAAATGTGTAAATATTTTTTAATACTTACAAATATATCAGTTTTAGAACTAATTAGTTTTAAATTTTCTTTATTTTTAGTTGTTAACAAATAAAGTTACTTACTTTTAGTTGTATTTTTATATTGACTTAATTGTAAATTTTATTACATGATTTTTATCATTTCATAAATTTGATCATTTAAATTTTATTTTAACAAATTTTACTACTCAACTTTTCATTTTTCATAAATTTTATTAATGTTGATGTATTAATAAAATAAAATTTTAGTTTTTGCGAAACGATAGTAAAATATATAAAAATTAAAAATATGATGATAAATTGTGTAAAAATTAAAAAAATATAATGATAAAATTATGAAAAAAATTAGATGATAAAATATAAAAAATTTATAAACTTTAGTAAGAGTCTGAATAATGAGTACATGGATTAAGTAGAATAGTTGACAATACAATGAAGGTTGCGTGAAAACAATTGTTAGTAAGAGTCTGAGTACATGGATTACGTAGAATAGTTGACAATACAATGAACAGTGAAAGTGAAAGAAAACGAAATGAAAGCAACCTCACATAAATGGAGTCGATGGATGATGGTTTCTTGCTTTTAGAGGATACTTTGAAATTCATCACAGCATCACAATGCAACGTCCCAAATAAATTAGCCAAACGCTTACCATGATTCTGCATTTAAATTAGTCCACCGATGGAAAAAATCGTTTTCTGATTAATAATAAAGCATGGAAAAGAACTGTAAGTAAAATTGTCGTAAGTCTATTTTTGCGACTATTGATTTCATATCCAATATAGAAGTTACGTAAATGATCATACAGTAAGAAATACTCAGATTAGACTACTGTTTATTCCTTCATGGTATTGGAAGGCATCAAATAAATCAACTTATTCTAAGAGGCGTAACATAAAATTATATGTTGTAAAAAAAATCAAGGAAAATTAAACTTCCTCCTTCAGTGCACTAATATCATGTGGGTTGTCGATTATCCCTTTTTTAAATGATAATGTTAATTTTCTGAAAATTTATGCATTTATGTTAATATGATTATTATATATTTTCCAACTACAACATTTTATAGATTTCATCTCATTTGAATTCTACTTCAGACGACTAAATTTGAAAGAATTTAAAGTGTAAATCAAATTAAGTAGCAATTGATTTTGTAAATAAAATCTTATTAATTTATTTGAAAATGATACTCACAATAACTAATTTCTTATTGAGTTGTTTAAAAGTATTTTGAATGAGCTTTGTATTCCACTTTAAACTTAAGAATGTTATTATTTTTTTTTTCAATGATAGTTTCTTAAATGGATCTAAAATTATGTTTTTTATTATTAAAGATTGATTAAGTAATAATGATTATATAAGTAACATCATCTTATTTATTTTAATGATAAATTTTATCTGATAACATTATTTAACTTGCAAACAATAAAATTGGAGATATCCTAAACAATAAGCACATTTATTTCATATATTTAAAGAGAAATTGATTTCAAGTAATACAACAGTTAAACCATGCATGATGCACAGTGCATCATACATGTCATTAAATTAGTTGTAATTATTTTTCTTTCTTTTTGTATTTTTTCTTATATATGTCTCTCTTAAAATATATGCACCTCATTAGAGTGTGTCAAAAACATTATTTTAATTTCTATTTTATTATTAAACATGCAGTAAAGAATTAAAACTTAGTTAAATTTTGTCTATAAACATATTAAAGTTTAATTAAATTTTATAACTAATTCTAATTTTATAATATGATTATTTTTTGATTTATTAATTATATCATTAACAATGTCTTTCAAATAATATTAAGAAAAAAATTTAAATCTTATTTCAGGCGTTGAGATTGATGATTTTATTACTTTGTTTTTTATTGTTGTGTGTATTATGCTAAAACTAAATAGGTGGATGTGTTGGATAATACTTTCGTAATAGATAATAGCTGAATTGGTTTATTGGCAAATATGAATCATGCATTTAGCTCCTTTTTATGTCATTTTTTAATGTCTCTCCCTCCCTTCCTTCATATCTTCAGGAATGATTCTCGGGAGTTAACTAAATTACTTCAATTTACTAATTTTTTAGATATTAAAAGTAAAGAAAGAAAGAAAGAAAAGACAGCTATGGGGAGGTACCAAACAAGTTTCAAAGCCATGGGAGACTGGGAATAATTTAAGAAAAAAAGATGATGAAACTGCATGCCGATGAGCACACATGATTTTTTTAACTGGTTCGTTATTGCCACTGTAAAATTAATCATTGTACATTAGAATAAATATTTATGAGTATATATTAACTTTTTTTTTGGTAAACATGAGTATGCATTAAATTAATTATATAATTAAAATATATTCATTTTGTTTGAATTGTTAACAAAAATTAAGAAAAATGATTTATAAAGAAAGGTCATGTGCATCTTTATACCTTGCTGCCAGACTAGATGTCCATCTTTATCTCTTGCTACATCCTCTAGCTGCATTATTTTTCACCATACATGAATGAATATTTTTCAATAGATAATGATTTGCACAATAATAGTAAATATTGAATGGTACTGTTGAATGCCATAATTTGAAGGCAGAACTATAAATTCAACTTTTAATACAAGTATCCGTTTTTAAAAAATAGATTCTATTAAGCAGTTGTCATTATTGTATTTATAATAAAAGACTATTATTGTATATATTTTGTACTTTATTTTCATATAAAAATTAACTTCTTTAATCTTAATAATATAATTATAAATGATAAAGACCAAAATTGAATAAAATCAATCTTATCAAGATATTATACCACTTAAAACCTGCATTGTAAGATAATTCAAGCCACTCATAAATAATTATTATCAACCTTCAATACATATTAATTGTAGTTTTCATATTACAAATTGTATCATTTTTATATTTATCGAATCATCAAAAAATATTTACTTGATATAAAATTATAAAAAGCATTAACAATGATAATGTTAGTCTAGTGTTAGCGTGTTAGAGCATAAAACTAGTAATATACAAACAACAATCATATAAATAAGGATAATAAAATTAGTATGTTGAATTTAACAGGTCAATCTATTAAATTTAAAAAATGAAAATATAAGTTGAGTCATTTAAACTTAATAATCGGCCAATGTAACAAGTGAAAGGGTTAACTTCTCAATATATA
>JAMLFT010011365.1:0-11150 GCA_026544285.1 Pachyrhizus erosus
TATGGAGTCACAATGTCGGCTTGGTAACCCCGACAAAGCATAGCATTACCAAAGTCAGTTGAGAGTATCTAAGTCTTTTACCAACTTGTGATATGTACTCCTGACTGTCACCCAAAAATATTGCAAACTAAGGAATTGATATTAGGTTTGCATAAGTCCTCTAGTGAAAAGGTGTAAAAGAGGCAATAAGGGATCCCTATAGCAGATAGACTTTGACTTAGGATACGGTGAGCTAAAATAATTATAAAATTATGTGTATAGAAATGATTGCATTTATGTATATGTTGTAAAATCCGGAACCTCAATACTACAAAGATAAATTTGAGAATCGAAGATTCACTCCTACACTAACCATTTCAGGAAAAGATGTCTGACGAGTTCCACCCACTATTCCATTTGTCTATCACTCCTCTGTGTGGAAGGTGGACCAGAGATCCACTATATCAGTTGTATACATATATGGGTTATGTGCGTTTTACTTTCTTCCATGCAGCTCCTTTATCTCCTACCTCTTACGGGCATATTGATCTCCCGATAGTTCTAACTCAAGTGGAACCTCCAAGGGTTTCAGTATCTCCTCCTGGTTTTCCTTCTCAACCTAGAAGGAAACGTCCTCGTAACTCATCCATTGGACATGCTAGGTTCAGGACTGCTAGACCCGCTCCTAGTATTGATATTTCTAAGGAAGAAGACCCTTCAAAGGATCCAGAAAACAATGCTTAGACTTATATTATGTTTTCAATAGTATGTTAAGTTAACTGTTGTAAAATATGAAAACAACTGTTGCGTTTTGAAGTCGTTTGTATGACGCAAGTTTGAAACCGTATATGTAACATATAAGTCTTTTTCTTAATGAAGTTTAGTCGTTAATATAAATTTGCTCTATTAGTAAAAAAAAAAAAATAGTCATTACAATTTCCATGCATTAGTTATGGCTCCTAGTAGAGCTATGAATGCAGATCCGTGTGGTCAGAGATAATTCCTAGCCAGGGAGGAGACGACACTAGGCGATATTTTGGATCTCAAAGATTTCATGTGAACATCTTGTGACTTGATACTTGTTATGTTGTATGTCCTAAGTTTAACGATGTAATAGTTATGAACGTATTTACTAGTATGAAAAATGATTATTTGTAATCAGATTAACTTTGTATTGTTCAAATATCTAAAATTGCATGCTAAATATATGAGCTTATTTAGTTTCAACTTAATGGGATAAATGATATTATTATTATTGTCCACATTTTACATTATTACTCTCTGTATAATTTTCTTTACCTCAAAACTATATCTTAGAAGAATAATGGGAGATTATCGAAAAGATATTTTACAATACTTAGTGTCATTCGTTTGAAAAATATAATGGCAAAAAAATTATTCTACTTTTTACAAGTTAAGGACAATTAAGCGTCATATAATTAAAAAAGTTTTTGGGTTAATGATGTTATTTTTGAACTTAGTTTGTAATGATAAAAAAGGTGTTACAACATACCTCTGATCTAGTTTTTTATTTGGTCAAGTGCAGTTGATGTTACCCCAGCACCATCCGTGATGTCCATGGTTTTGTTTCTGATTCAGTTAAGTGCACCAAATTTTGCACCACTACCACACAAGGTGATGCATGCCTGGCTTCTCAAGTGGATGATTGGAGTCTTCAAGGTCCACTGACTAGAACTATGAAGAAAAGACTTGAAGAGAAGATTAGTCTCTCATGCTTTGGACCTCAATAGTCTTTAGGATTTATGTTTTGGGCTTGTATTTTGGGTCATTAGTAGTTTAGGAAGACTTGTGTGTTTGTATTTTGTTTTAGGGCTTGTATTAGGCCCATTAGGATTTAGGCCTTAGTCTTTTGTGGCTTGTTGGGCTTGTTTGGGCTTGTTACTCTCTCCTTGGCCCAAACCACCATATATTGTGTCTAGAACCTAAGCTTAGGTGCTTGTGATATCTATATAAAGCTCCTAGTCAACTTATAGTCAATATATGATTATGAAAATTTAGATTTGTGATATTAGAGAATTCTCTCAAAAACTCTAGGGAATAAGTTCCTTCTTCCTTATCAAGGCTTGGGAGCTTTGTGGTGGAATTCAACCTTCCTTATCCTATTCCTAGGAGTAGGTGGCGGATTCATCCCTTGCCTCCTTCTATTTCTTGTGAATTTGAAGCTTAAGGATGAAGATTAGATGTAAATCCATGAAGGAGTGTAACATTTGGTATCAAGAGCCAATCTAATCCTTCTTCTTGCTTTAAAACATGTTAGATCTATGTTTTTTGACTTGAATTCGTGCCAAATATGATTGAATTTGAATGCATTTTGTTCGGTTCATGTTCTTCTTGATTCATTTTGATTTTGCAAGAACTTTCCATATGTACATGTTTCGTCCAAGGCTAGGTTCAATGACATAGCGAGGGCTCGAGGCTGAAACCTGGCATAGGGGTCGAGTGTCTTAACCATTGGACCATGGTGCTTTCGATGCTTACAATGCACCTTTATTTTTATTTAACTTAACACAACCTCTTCTAGCAAATCAGAAGCGGCCACGTCACTCTCCCCATGCCCTAAAACCATCTTTCTTGAGCAGGGACTCTACAAATCGCCATTCCTAGAGCTTCAAAAACTAGCCCTCCTAAGCTCTTCCACTCTACCACTATCATAGAAAGCTTTACCCATCCTTTGCGATTTGTATAACCCAAATGCGTTGTAAATAGACTTTGACGAGGGAAGGAAGAAGGTACGAAAGTGCGAACCAAATTGGGCAAATTCACCTTCGAAACTCAAATCTTTTCACCCAAATTGATCTCTTGCACGTTCAAAATCCTACCAGCATCATTTTTGTGCCAAAATTAGAAAAAAAAAGGCAAGGTGCAACTCGAATTGGACTCCTTCGCCAAAGACCTCGAACTCGTCGCTGGAAAACTTCAAAAAGGTAGGAGGAGTCTTCTATTCTTCGAATTTTCTGTATGAAATCATTCATACACTTATTTATTTCATTATTATGCCCTTAATTGATCGAAATTACCCCGAGAACCATGAAATCAAATTTTCAAAATTTCCATGACTGCCATGATTGGGAACTCGCTTTTCAGATGAATTCTATTCGATCTTAATCTTCAATTAAGAATAAATTACATAGAACGAAGGTGATTAAATGATTTTGTTACTTTAAGACAAACAAAATCTTAAGTTTTGAAGAAAATAAAAAACTGAGAAGAAGGAAAGATGAACAATGAAGAAGAAGATAAGGGGGTGTGAATAGTAAGTAGGGGATGCAAATAGAAAAATAAATAAATAGCTAAAATAATATATTTTGTTTACAAAAACTTTGGGTAGACTAAGTAAATAAAAAGAATTTTTATGAAATTACCAAAATAACCTTAGTTTGAAAATTATCTTTATTAGTATAAATTGAGAAAAAGGAAGCCAAAATATTTGACATATAAACCTTAAAAAAGTATATCATTCTTAGAATTTAGAAAGTAATGAAAAACCTGGAAGAATAATTTTTTGTTCCAAAATGACCAAAATATCCTTATGTTAATATAACAAAATTTATCATTTGTTTTGGTCATTCTAGATTCAGGTAAAGATAGTTTGATTATCCCATAAATGATATTAGGAACTTCTATGACAATTCTAATGATAAGAAATGTGACAGGGAATCTTTAAAGAATAATTTTTTATAAAATGACCATTTTACCCCTGTCCTCTTGTTATGATATACTGTTTGATTACTATGATCATTAATCGTGGTTTTAATTTTCTATGTTGTATGTATGTTGAATTTTTGGTGGAAATGTGATCTATTACCTTTACTGTTGATAGAGGTTATATATGTATGCATGATAATTATCTTTGTGAGATAGTAAATAACTGAAATAATCCTATGGTAGAAGATGAACTGAGAAATGCTTAGACAATGATGACAATTATAGAATGATTGTAATACAAAAATGAAAGATGGATGTTATCCATAGATATTTGAATATGTCATCAATACCAAGATAGAATTGATAGTAAAGTTGACAAATAAAATAAGGAAGGTAGATTGGGTTGAAAACCCTAACAAGTGAAAAATAAGAATGGGAATTGCAAAGGTTGACCATAGAAGGTACTTGGGGATTGTACACAGGCTTTAGTGAAACCTTGGGGGTAGATGAGGTGTCAAGTTGTGAATCGCTCAAAGTGAAGAGGGTGTCACACAATTGGCTTGGCATCCCCAAAAAATTTGAGTATTATCAAGACTCGGTTGAGAGTATCTTGGACCCAATACTAGATAGCATATGTACTCTCGATCGTCAACCTAAGATTACAAACTTGGACTATTATTGACACGCTCATGTAAGTCCTCCCGAAAATAGTAGTATTGTAGGCTACGAAGGCCCTAAATCAAGTAGAATCCCTAATTAGGCATATTACAGTGAGATGAGAGTCTACGCTAGCTAGAAACACTATGGAAAACTACCTTAGATCTTATCTTGTTTTATTTATTAAGACACTATGGGAATGTAATAATAATTTGACTTATAATTGTATCTGCCCTGTATATTAAGTTGAGTATGTTTTGAATGAAGTCAAGTTGAACGAATATGTTTGAAACATTATGTTCCATCAAATTGTAATTCCCCTAGCAAGTTTAGATTTGAAATTTACTATCGATAAAATTAACTAGATATAGTTTTCATAAAAATAAAAAGAATAAAAAGGGGCGTTACACCTGACACCACCCAAGATGCTTGTTAATCAATTTTTTGTCTAGTGAACTGCACTAGATTTTTTATTACCACCACCCAAGGTATCCATGGTTTAGTTTTTTATCTAGTCAAGTGCACAAGATTTTTCCTCAACACCATCGAAGGTGCCCATGATTTAGTTATTGATACGATAAAATGCAATATATTTTGCAAAACCATCACCCAAGGTACACATTTTTCAATTTTTGATCTAATCAAGAGTATCAAATTTTGCCCTGGTACCATCCAACATGCCTATGATTCAATTTTTCATCTAGTCAAGTGGATTAGAATTTGCCTTGGTACTACCTAAGGTGCACATGGTTCAGTTTTTGGTACGTTTAAGTGCACTAGATTTTGCCACAACACCACCAAAGGTGGCCAAGGTTCAATTTTTGATTTGGTCAAATGCACTAGATTATGCCCTAACATCAACCAAGGTGCCCAAGATTTAGTTTTTTATACAATCAACTACAATAGATTTTGCATAACCATCACCCAAGGTACACATGGTTCAATCTTTTATCAAGTCAAGAGCACCAAATTTTGCCACGGTACCATCCAACGTTCCCATGATTTAGTTTCTAATCTAGTCAAGTGCATCAAATTTTGCCTCGGCACCACTTACGGTGCCCTTGGTTCAGTTTTTTATTTGGTTAAGTACACTAGATTTTTCCTTGACACCACCTAAGGTGCTCAAGGTTCAATTTTTAATCTAGTCAAGCGCACAAAATTTTGCCTCAACACCATCGAAGGTGCCTATGATTATGTTTTTAATACGATCAAGTGAACTAGATTTTGCAGCATTACCATCCATAATGCCCATGGTTTAGTTTTTTATCAAGCCAATTTCACTATATATTTCCCCAACAACAACCAAGGTGCCCATGATTCTACTTTTGATTTGATCAAGTACATCAATTTTTGCCCCAACACCAACCAAGGTGCAAATGTTGTGTATTTTATACAACCAAAGGAACCAAATTTTGCACTAGTACCATCGAAAGTACCTATGATTTAGTCAAGTGAATAATATTTTGCCCCAACACCATCGAAGTTGCTCACAATTTAGTTTTTGATATGGTCAAGGGCACTTGGTTTCGCACCACTATCACCAAAATTGCACATGGATCAAGTTTTTATCTAGTCAATAACACCAAATTTTTACCAATAGCATCCAAGGTGTCAAACGTTTCATACAATTAAACAAAAAAAATATTTTAAATTCAAATAAAAAGGGACTTCAACATGTGTTTTACATATTAGAGTTTAGGATGTTACAATAATGGTATCAGAGCATTACATGATTTATAGGCCAGAATTTAGGATGTTACAATTCTACCAAGCTCGTTCCCTTAGTTATGGTTTCATTAGATAATAGATAAGGACAATGGGAATCTCGTTAATCCATTCATGGAAGTCACCAATTAAATGATGAGGCATTTTGGCTACCTTAAGAGAGTCATAGTTACTCACATTGTTTACCCGTGCTTGGTTGAATTTCTTCACTTTGACATTCAGAGCATTGGGAAAAAATCACATTGCACCAACATCTACAAGAACCATCACAATGCTATGTTTTAATTAAACAGTTAGATTCCCCTTGTCCATACTAGTTTTGAGTTGATTGTTCAATGCTTGGGAAAGAGGCCCTGAAGGGCCTAGTCCCAATTTATCCCCTTAATGACACGTAACAACCCAATCTCACTGTGGGAGCAACTCAAGCAATCCACCGAAAACCAACAAATTCAAGACTAGGACCCCCGTGCCCAGCCTAGAGAGTTAATCCTTTTCCTGTGGTGACGATCTATTTTGTTGACTTCCCTTGCCTATATTGTTCCATCGACCAAAGGTTGTTCACCTTGGAGACCTAATGTGATTATAAGTACAATCAAGCATGGGAGGCACTCGATTCTCAAAATTTTGAAAGGCTATCAAGGATGCACTAGGCACCGTGCAACATGTGATGCCCTTCTAGCTGTTGGACCTTACATATGATTTAGTCATTTCCAAGGTGGGCAAGAAGTTAAACAAAAAGGATAACTCTTTCTAAGGCCTTGTCAATGTCTTTTGACTCTTTAACATGTCATTAGTCACCACATCTCGGTTTAGGAATTTTAACTTGACTCTATTTCGATGTACATGCTTGGAATGCTATTAGACAACCTTTCCCTCTCTCTTAAGATCAACTAAATCATGTGAAATTGTTGTTCACATGGAACCTTTCCCCTTTTTAGCCTTCAAAATTCTCATTTGAAAATTTTCTACTTCCACCAAGATTTGCACCGATGATCGCTCCACCTAGGCTCATGCCTTGGGTTTTACAGTGACCATCATGCCCTCCAACTCATTAAGGCTAAGTCCTTGCCCCAACAACAAAGTATAGGTCATGCACTTTAGCACCATCCATTTTTGGGGTTAGTTGATTCAACAAATAAGTTGTTACTCCTTAGCAGATTTTGACTTCCACGACCACCATCTTGTTGTCACAATTGACCACACCCTTTGTAGAGTCTAGGTTAGTGCACAGTTAGGCATCATAACCCAAGTTCTAGTTCATCCCGCATAGCCAATTTTGCTTACCAAAAATGGCCTACCTAGAGCTCTCAATTTTGTGGCGCAACTCAATAGAGCACATGCGCCATCATTTGTTTTACCCGATAGACCTTGCTCACGAGCTCTAAATATCCTAAGGAAAACTTCGGAACGAACCAACTACTAGACGATTTGATTAGTATTTTGACCCTATACCCAAAGTTAGACAAATGACTTGCATGTTAGTATCATAGCAATCCTCAACTAGAGTTTCCTTTGTCTACACCCTACTCAGACATAGTTCACCATGTTTTGGGTCCCAACAAGTATGCTCTCACTTGAACCCTTTACAAAAGATCAAGGTCAATTGGCGGTGCAACCCATAAAGGGATCCTATTATAATGACCTAAATTACTACTAGATTATATTTATTTATATATTTATATATTCATAAGGATGAAAATAATTTTTCATAACTGGTGAGAATTTCATTAGGTACTAAAGTTCATAAATACAAAACAACTTCAATATATTTCATTTGCTATTACACATCAAAAGGTGAAATTAACTTTCTTAATTCTTCTTTACTTAGACGGATCCTCCTCTTCCGACCATTCCTTCGTTCTAAATGGTCTGGAGGTATTGATAGAAGTTGAGGTAGATGGCTAGTTGGGATTTGGTTACTGCTTGTGTCGAGGGTGTGATGGAACTCTTAGAGGGGAGTTGGAGAATCTAGGTGGCGTTGTTTGAGTTAGAATTATGGGGAGGTCAATTTGACCGAGTGAAGTAGATGAAAAAGGATCAGGAGAAAAGAAGGTGAAATGAACAAATCTAGTATAAGTATCCAGTTAGTATAGTGGGTCTCTGGTACACCTTCAGCAAAACGACATAATAGACAAGTGGAAAAAGGGACGAAATTCATCATACATCTTCTCCTGAAAAATTTGGGATATGTAGGAATGAGTCACCCATTCTCCATCAAACACAAACAATTGTGTACCTGTCAAACATTCGCATTTACTCTCATCTCACCGCAACATTTCCTAATTTACTACTAGCGTATTAGGTCCCTTCGCTGCCTCTTCCTACTAACTCTAGAGGATTGATGTGAAACATATCGTTCATTCTATAACTGCAATTTGGGTGATGATCAGGAGTACATATTCTGATCTGATACAAAGAGTTAGATACTCACAACCAATCTTGGTAATGCTCCACTACGTCAAGGTAGCCAAGTCGGTTCAGTGTAACCCTTTTTTGGAGCGACTCACAACCTTTACACCCCCAAGGACTTCCATAGCTTACGTACATTCCTCAAGTATCTATTATAGTCAATCCATTGTATTTCTCTAGTCTTGTATCTCACACAATTTACTATTTATGATTACTTCTTGCCTCCTTTCGATCAAGTCTCCAGGTACAAGATCCAACTCACATCATCTAATGTGGAATCCCATCACATATCAAATAGTTCATTTACAACAATATCGATTAGCCAATTTATCAATCATCTTGGCTTTTCTAGCCAGAAATCATTCTACGAGAGGGATTATTTAGTCACGGAGACTTATGGAACTTATAGTAGTCCTTTGTCAACTATCCTAGGGTTTATCATTCAGATTCTATCCTTTAAGGATAGATATAGGACATTTCTTAATCAACAGATCATGATAAATATTGAATATTAATAATCATAGCACATACATCATTGAGAGAATTTATAGTTCTAATGGAATATTTATACAAGAATAATCGTATAAGGAGAAATCATTTTGTAAGTATAAAGTTTCATTATTTTAATAAAAATTATAAGTGTTTTTGTAAGTTTTATCCATTTATATTATAGAAGCGTATTTTAGTAATTTCACTTGTCTTTTATAACTAATTTGTGAATCTCTTTCTATATCATAAATGATTGGTAACTAATATCCAGTTAGAACAAAATAATAACATTCCTATATTGTGACTTTAGTTTAGGGCATTTTGGTAGTTTTCACTAAGAGGGGTATTTTGGTCGTTTTTCACTAAGAATGGTATTTTGGTCATTTTATCCTTTCAAATTTTATTCTTAATTCAACAATTCATACTAAAACAGTTGATAAGGATGTATATCTTATTGAATCAAGAAAATTGCTTAGAACATCAAAGTTTTTAAGGAGAAATCAACTAGGGGTATTTTGGTCATTTCTCTGTTAAAATTTATTTTGATAAATTTCTATCTCATTTGATTTTTTCAATATTGTGTAAGTTTACTTAGTGCTTATGTAAAATAATCCTACTATCAATTCCCTAAATTAAAATAACACTAACAGCAAAAAATTAAATTTTTAACTCTCGAGCATTTTGGTAATTTTTTTGTGAGGGCAAAATGGTCATTTTACCTTCTTCTTCTTTGGGAAAAGGACACTAGTTTGGCTCGAAACCAGTTTCAAATTTTCCAATTTATCTCTTCTTTTTACTTTGTTTTTATTTGCTAAGATTTGAATTATCTACAGTAGAAATTAAGCATTATTTACTACACTTTTTTGAAAACTAAATTGATTAATATCATGAAACAAGAACAAAAATGTGAAAATTTGATAAAAATAATTTTTTGACTTTCCCCTTCAATCATGGAGCATTTCCTAGCCAGAACCATTTGAATGTGATCTACGAAGCACACTTTGCCTAAAATTTGATTAAAAATGGCATGAATAGCAAGAATTGAGTTCTTCGAGTTTCAAAATTTTAGAACGTTAAAATTTTAGTGAATTCATTCATCTTAGAGCGTTAAAATTTTAGAAATCCAAATTCAAACATCCTAGAATCGTTCTAGCAATCAAATTTGAAGAAAAAGCAACTCCTCTTACCTCAATTTTCATTTTTCCTTGGAGTTTCCAGCGAAGCTCCAATGACCTTCCAAAATCATTATTCCTTCGTTGTTTCTTCCAATTTCTTGGAAAATATTGAAGCTGAGAGTATTTTGAAACTGTTTGAATCAAAATAAACAATAGAGGGCGAGAATTCAAAGAGAATTGAGAAGGAGAATATTTTAGAATGGATGCTCTGTAATTCAAATTCGAAGGTGCTTATATAGCTACCTCATTGCCCCATTTTAGTCTATTTTTTCCTAAGTGTAGGGGTAGCTTCATTGAGTCAGGTAGGCTCAAAATGTAGGCTAGGCGAATACCTAGAGTAGGAGGAGCTCGAAGTTGAAGACAAAGGTGCCATGGCGGTTTAAGGAAAACGAAGAAAGGATATACGTTTTCATTTTTCCTAAATTGTCAGCACTAGGCCTAGCGGTCTAACTCGAAACTACTCATCCTCCTTTCCTTAGCGCCTTAAGGGTCACGAGTTCAAGTCCAAGCTTACCCCTTTTTTCTCACTTCCGTCTTTTATTTTCTCATTTATCTCACTACTATAACATATATATTAAATGAGACGCTTATGTGTAACCCAAGACAACTACCTCAAGTGGTAGCACGTTTTGTTATTACCCACTTGGACCTGGGTTCAACTCTTGTCGAGTGTAACATCCTATTTTTTTTATTTAATGAAATATTATTATAAAAATAAAATTGAGTTGTTAGCATAAGAATAGAAAATTATTTATTACTTAGCAAATTTCTAAATGCTAAAATAATTTAAATTAAAAAATATAATTAACTTAGAAATAAAAACTTAACAAGAAAATAAAATAAATAAAAGAAATGTTTGAAATGATATAAAGTTAAGAATTTAAAAATCAAGAAAATAAACCATGGTTAGGAGAATAAATAAATATAGAAAAAAAAATCCAGATTTTTGTTATTTAATGAATAATTATTAATATTTAAATAATTAAAATTTTATATATATCTATTTTATTTACCACTTTTAAATTTACAGTAATTAAAGTAATTAAGAAA
>JAMLFT010011366.1:0-11150 GCA_026544285.1 Pachyrhizus erosus
GGCAATTAAGCACAAGTCACTAATAAAAATGGGTACAAAAAGATAAGTTTATTGGGGAAAATAATGACTCATCACATAGTGTATCACATGAAAAACTTTTCCTTTCCTTTGTCCTAACACTGCTCCTATTGCATAGTCACTTGCATCATAAATCAGTTCAAAATTATATTGCCAATTCGGAGCAGTAATTATAGGTGCAAAAATGAGTTTTTCTTTTAATTTTTCAAAGGCAATCAGACAATCTTCATCAAACTTAAATGAAGTATCCTTATTGAGCAAGTTGCACAATAGCTTTGAAACTTTTGAGAAATCATTGATGAATCTTCTATAAAAGTCAGCATGTCCAAGAAAGCTTCTAATCCCTTTGATGTTGACCGGTGGAGGTATCTTTTCAATGACATCAACGTTTGCTTTGTCCACTTCAATTCCTTTACAAGATATCTTGTGGCCTAAAACAATGCCTTCAGTTATCATGAAGTGACATTTCTCCCAGTTAAGTACAAGATTTGTCTCCACACACCGCTTTAGTACAGTGTCTAAATTTTCCAAGCAAGAGTTGAAGGTAGATCCAAACATTGAGAAATCATCCATGAACACTTCAATGCATCTTTCTATCAAGTCTGCAAAAATAGCAAACGTACATCTCTAGAAAGTAGTTAGAGCATTACACAACCCAAATGACATTTTTCTATAGGCAAAAACACCAAAAGGGAAAGTAAAAGCAGTCTTCTCCTGATCTTCTGGATCTACTACAATTTGGTTATAGCCTGAATAACCATCCAGAAAATAATAATATATTTTTCCTGCCAACCTTTCCAACATCTGATCCATAAAACGCAATGGGAAGTTATCTTTTCTTGTGGCTTGGTTTAGTTTTCTATAATCAATACACATCCTCCAACTTGTAACCATTCTTGTAGGTATCAACTCATTCTTTTCATTGTGAATGACAGTCGTGCCACCCTTTTTAGGAACCTCTTGTATAGGATTGACCCAAGCACTGTCTAAAATAGGATAAATCATCCCTACCTCTAGGAGTTTTTGAACTTCCTTCTTCACAACCTCTTTAATGGTCGAATTCAAATGCCTTTGAGGTTGAGCTACAGGCTTGAAGTCTTGCTCCATATGAATTTTGTGCATGTAGTAGGATGGACTTACACCCTTCAAGTCAAATAAGGTCCACCCTATGGCTCCTTCATTGGCTTTTAGCACTCGTACCACTCTTTCTTCTTCATCTGTTGTCAAATAATTGTTGAGAATTACTGGTTTTCACCATTCTCTACAAGGAAAACATATTTAAGATGAGGTGGTAGCTGCTTTAATTCCAGTTTTTGCGACGGGGAGGTCTCTTCTTTAATCAATTCCTACCTTTGAATGACATTTTGTGACACTTCCTTGGCATTGTCTAAATCTCTCAAGCAATCTTTTACTTCTTTTTCTTCCCACTCATCGATGTCTTCCATGTTATCAACAACAGCTTTCATCAATGGCTCGGTAGTAGAAAATTTTTTGTGTTTCCCAACAGATTTCATCAATTACATCCAGTCTAAAGCACTCTTTTCTGTTGCTTGGATGTTTCATGGCTTCGAAAACATTAAAACTTACCTCCTCGTTTGCACACAAACTTTTAATTCACCTTTATCAACATCAATTATGACTTTCACAATCTTCATAAATGGCCTCCCAAGGGTTAAAGGAACCTCAACATCCTCCTCTATGTCCATGACGACAAAGTCGATTGGAAATATAAATTTATCCACCTTCACTAAGAGATCTTCAACTACTCAAAGTGGATATTTTATAGATCTGTCAGCTAGCTGCAAAGACATTCTTATGGGTCTCACTTCTACATCTCCAATTTTCTCCAGCATGGATAAAGGTATAAGATTGATACTAGCTCCAAGATTCAGTAATGCCTTTCCAACTGTGAGATTGCCTATGGTCACAGGCAAAGTGAAACTACCTGGATCTCTAGATTTTTATGGCCAGGAATTCTGAATTATGGCACTGCATCCAACCGCCAATTCAATTGTTTCTTGCTCATTAAACTTCCTTTTCTTAGTTAGCAATTCTTCATGAACTTTGCATAGGTTGACATTTGTTCCAACGCTTCAATGAATGGAATGTTGATTTGCAAACCTTTAAGAATATCCAAAAATCTTGCAAATTTGTCTTTCCTTGATGGGGTATGTGGATAAGGTACATTCCTTACGGGAGAACCCCTCACTTGATTTTTACTCTGGTTAATTTTCTTCTTTTTCTCATCAATATGTACATCTTCCTCTTTATTTTCTTCTTTCTCCCCCTCATGCTCTATTTTTTTCTTTCTCATTCTCTTTTTCTTAATCATTTCCTCTTCAATAGCTAACTAATCTCCAATCCCTTCACCCACCACTTTACCGCTCTTAGTGGTAATTGACTTGCAATGCTCCTTGGGATTAGTTTGGGTGTTGGCTAAAAATTGACCCCCATGTTGATCTGCCAACTATTTAGCTAACTATCCCACTTGTGTTTCTAGATTCCTTATTGAAGCTTCTGTATTTTTCTGATTAGACAAAGAAACTTGCATGAATTTTTCAAATGTATCCTCCAATTTGGTTGTCCTCTCATGAATGGAAGGATAATGTGATTGCTATTGATATGGTGCTTGTCTGTTAGATGGTCCAACATCTTGTTTCCACCCATAGCCTTGAGTTGGATTATTCCTCCACCCTTGAATCATATTATTTGGATAGTTAGATGAGAAGCCGCCTTGCCTTTCTTGATTTCTCATGTAATGAACTTCTTCATCTGGTGGATTATTTTGATAAGAACAATGACCATTTGGATTATCACCCCCACAAAAATCACATCTCATAACTGGAGTCTGACTTTGGGAAGAATGCACAGCATGTAATTGTTGAGGAAATTTAGACATTTACTCAGTTAATGCTTTAATCTGTTTTGTCAAAATTTTGTTCTAAGCTAAAATTGCATCTATAGTATTGAGATCAAGCATTCCCTTCTTTTGACCAGTTTATCTATCATGTTGAGCTTGATAATCTGTTGAGGCTAAAGCATCAATAATTCTTGTAGCTTGCTTTGCATCAACAACCATCATTGTATCTCCTACTACTACATCTAATATCATCTTCGTATCAGGCCTTAGACCATTGTGAAAAATGTTTAGTTGGACAATGTCTTCAAATCCATGGTTAGGACATCTCCTAAGCATTAATTTGAATCTTTCCCAGGCTTCACAAAAGGGTTCATCTGGCCCTTGCCTAAATGTAGAAATGTCAAATTTTGCCTTGATGTAATGGGATAGTGGAAAAAATTTGTGTAGGAGCCTCTCCTCTACATCACTCCAATTGGTCAAACTTTGATTTGGGTGTGATTTAAGCCATTCTTTTGCTTTTTCTGTCAACGAAAAAGGAAATAAATGCAAATAAACTAATTCGACATCACCTTCTTTGAAACCCATAGTTCCTACTAATTCATAAAATGTGGACAAATGAGTGTATGGATCTTCATGATCCATCCCTGTGAATTGATGGGTGTTGATTAAAGTAACAAAAATTGACTTCATCTCCAATGATTTGATGGTATAAGATATTGTTATGCTGGAAAAATGTCTTGGTCCTTGCTACATGGCATAGTCTCCCAGTGTTCTCCTAGGTGGATTTTGTCTTTCATCAGCCATGTTTTTCTCTTGTTGATTTTCTTGAATCTGTGTGATGGGAGTGTTGGGAGATTTTCCTTCTGCTTGCTCTTGATTTTTCCTTTCTTTATGATTCTTTCGAGTTGTCCTCTCAATTTTAGAGTCAAATTCCAATTGAACTTTGGAAACTTGTCCTCTTAAAAACATAAATCAAAGACAACTCAAGTAAGGTTTAGCACAAGATAAAAATAATAATCATTTGAGCCACGAACTAAACAAAAAGAAAATAAAATATTCACCATACTTAATGAGTTATACTCCAAAAAATTTTAAAGAAAATTTCTTCCCTGGCAACGACACCAAAAACTTATTGATTCTTCTCCTTCGGCAAGTGCACCAAATCAATTGTAGTATAGTACTTTTCAAAGTACAAATGTCGTACCCACGAGGAACAGTTTCAATTAAAATTTTCTATTGCAACACTCACTTGGTATATAAAATGAATAATAATATTGTTCTTATTAGATTGATGTTATCAAAAATAACTTTGCACCCAAAAGCATATGATAATGGAGGAACTTGGTTTAAAATTTCAGTTATAGGGATCGGGATTGAACGTACTTTATCTCACTCTTCTCTATTTTGCGTTGATAACAATATATAATACTCACAATACTGGTTTTTGATACAACATCTTAAATCATTCACACTAATTCTTCAAGCATGAAATTTTTAAGAAACTTTCCTAAACATTAATCCCTTAGTTGTGTAGCAAATTAACCAGTTTTAAGTTCAGATGTTATGAGGCAATCGATATGTTAAAATCTATTCCTAGCATTACAAAATATCAAGTATTTCCGTTAGATCTGATTCTTACAAATACTTTCCAGTTAAATCTAAAAATCAAAATCAAGAGTCTATTGATTAGATAGAATCCAACAGTAAGCTTAAAACGAAAACACCAAGAATAAGTAGAAATAGAGATTTATACATAACTATCACCAAAATACATTTGAGTTTGAGTAGATTACATTGAATCCCAAAAGAAGGAAGTTAGCTACTCATGGTAGCCTTCATTGCTACAAGGTAGATTTCACAAGAAGAGATGCTTTGAGTTTTCTCCTAGGTTTTTTCCTTTGTTCCTCCTCTTTTTTCCCTCTATCTCTTCTCATTTAAAACTCTCTCCGCAACTAGGTTAATGAATTTTCTCTTAAGCGAGATAGTTTCGCTCAAGCGAACCATGTAATTAACTTTGAAACAAGGTTGTCTCGCTCAAGCGAGCCATGCTTAGCTTAATCAAGATTCTTGCTGAAAAATAACCACTCTCAGGATCATTCTCACTTAAGTTAGATATTCTAGCTTGAGCGAGCTGACCACTACAACTTTTTCTGTCTCTGGACAATTCTGGCTTAAGCTTGATCTGGTTTCGCTTGGGCAAGCTCTGGCTTAAGCTTTTCAGCATCAAAGTTTCCTTTTTGTCTATCTTCTTGCGCTTCTATCCATGCATCTTCAATTCTTTCTTTACTCACTCCTTAGTTACCTGAAATTCATACAACATTAGAATTAAATGTCTCCATTTGCTTCCAGACTTAAAACATATGTTTGGATTTAATAATTCTCAAATTAGGGGGTAATTACTAATTTCAACAACAATTAAGAACAAAAGGAACCAATTTTCTCATGTAAATGTACTAAATATTGGCACTTATCACTCTTTAGTAGCACAAATTGTTTTTTCTTTTTACCTTCATTAGATTGTATTCTTTTCTTACACTAATCTTTTCTTAACAAGGGAACTCATATGGATCTTTAATAGGATATAACTTAAACTCAGTCAAATTATATGTGAGTTGTCCTTTTAGACAATTGTCTTTTTAGTTGTTTTCTCACTCTTTTTTGTTGTTTTTGAATCTTTTTTTAATTTGGTTTTCATTTTCTTTTTCCCTTTTAGAAGCTAGCATTGAATTTGAGTTTGGAGTTTATGGAAAGTAAGGAAATGATAAGGAAGTTAAACATCTAATACAATAAGGTGAGGAAAATAATGTAGTGGGAGGCAATGACTATGATCAAGATTGTGACATCTCAAATTAATCTTCCTTTTAATAAATAAATTTCAATTTCAATTTTATTTCATTCAAATATGACTTGCATCATTTTAAAGGAACAACTTGAATATTATTGTTTTAAAAGATTCAATTGGTCTTATTAGAATAATTATCATCAGAAAAATAGTTTCAAAAAGAATTCAATGTCTAGGAAATTATTTACACATAATGCACAGATCAAAATGAGGCAAGCCAACTCTAGGATCACATTGATTAAAGAGGGGGCCTCAACAGTAAATCCATCTACACCTATAGCCATTGTTGGATCAAGGTAGTGGAATTAGATGAAGCTGTAGAGGGAACATGCATGTGTGTGTAGCCTAGAGTTAGGGTCTGTGTTAGAATCATGGGGAGATCAACATGAATCGGCCTCCCATGTGGGGTGTCCTCTGGTAGCAGAAAGGTGAACCACACTGAGCTTGTAAAAGTGGGTCATGGACCCATCGCCCCTCGATAGGTTGGATTGCTAAGCAGAAGATCAGTCAATAGAATCTTGCCATCAAAATCTGAAAAAAAAATGGAGTGTAAGGAATGAATCTTCCATCCAATTTGAGTCATACAATCACATATACAAAACACACTCACTCATCCTCACATCTCACTGTTGCGTCCTATTTATTCCATTACAAATCCCATTTTGGACCACAATGCCTCTTGATTCTCCAAGTCATAGAGGTCTTACATAGCGTATACTCATCATCATTTGCTACTTTTGGAAGACAATTAAGAATACATACCTTGTCTGGTACTTGAATCAAGATACTCTCAACTAACTATGGTAATGTTCCATATTCGTCGGGCATGTCAAGCCAATTACATAAGTCCCTCCACCTTTAGATTTGTCACAACTTAAAACCTCACACAAACCCCTAGGACTCTCTAAGCCTATGAACATTCTTGAAGTACAATACTATAGTCAACCCATTGCAGTTAATTTTTTTCAAATCCCAACTTCTCAAAAATGTTCAAGTTTCCTTAAAACGTTTGTTCTTCCTTATTTTAAATACAAGTTGAGTTAAACTTTTTCTCACATTCTTATAATTTAATCTTCTGAACAAACAACCAAATTTCCCATTTAAATTCGTTTTGGATTAATATAGTTAAAATTTTCAACTTCCAACTTCTCAAAAATGCTTAGTTTTCTTAAAAATATCAGTTCTCTCTTATTTTAAATCCAAATTGAGTGGAATTTTTTCCTACATATTTCTAATTAAATTTTCTAACTATATAACCAGATTTCATGTGCAAATTTCTTGTCAATTAATAAATTTTATAGTTTTCCTTCTCAGCTTGACTAGGTTCAAAACAAAGAGTTTTTCACAGTTTAAAAACATCTAAACTACTTTCCTTTCATTCCCATTTGTATTTCCTCAACTCTCAATGTTCTTTTATGTTAAAATTTTGATTTTCACAAGGTCAATCCAGTCATAACATTTAATTACAAAAATATAATTTTATTGTAACAGAAATTCCGATTTTGTAAAAGTCCTTCCAAAAACATATCTATAATTTTTTATTCCTTGCTCCAAACTTTATGAAATTTTACCCAATCATTCCTCACATATTATAGGTCTCATTTAAAGTATTTTTTGTCCAGTTTAGGTGTTGTCCAATTCTAGATAAATTTTTGAAATCCTAGCTACCTCACAAAATTTTTCTAGCATCACAAAGTTTGTTATCCAAAGATGGTTCCAATTATTTCCTTGTCTTTCCAACTTATTTTAGTTGTCTTAAAGCCTTAAAAATACATTTTATCATCCCTCGTTTTAGTCCAAAAATTCATCCAACACTCCATGCTAAATAAAATGCATTTATACGTCAACATATGCCTCTAGTTTTTGTCACAAAAATATAGGAGATTCTAGCCACATTTTAATGCAAATAAATCACATTTAAAGCCACCAAACAATCATTTTCCAGTCATATAATCATCATAAAATTATTGCACATGCTTCCACATAAATGTAGGCATTCAAAGCTCAACATAAAGATTGCATAAACAATAAATAGCAACAACAATGTCACTTAATCTAGCTGCCATAAAAATTAACTTTTTCAGAATCTAAAAGTCAAACATCAAGGAGTTAGTTTAAGGGTCTCTTTCCCTTCATATAACAAGAATAAAAATGGTTAGAAAGGGTTAGAAAGACTCCTCCTTACCTAGGTGAGGCCTCACAAATTTTCTGCTGCAAAACTTGATGAAATTGGCATCCCAAAACCAACAAGCAACAACTGTGTTTCTCCTTCCAAGAGTTGCAGCAGGAGCTATGGAGGCTTGGGAGGCTTGAAACACTCAAAAGGAGAGGTAGGAGAAGTTGTTTGAAGGTTAAGAAGTGGGGAAAACCAGGCAAATTCAACAAAAAAATGTGTTGCAATAAAAGGTTATCGTTGGCGGCATGAACTTGAGCAATAGGGGCCAATTAATAGTGGGTCCTTTTATAGGACCCACATAAGGTCTAGCATACCCTAATTTTTCTAATTAGGACCCTTAATTAGTACCTAAACAAGTTAGTTACCTTAAGCAAGTTTAATTAGCTTGATTCTAATCTAATTAGGCTCCTAAAACACTAATCTTGTGACTTAGTTTAAATTAAAACCAGTTTAAGTTAATCTCATTTTTGTAACCATCAAATATTTACAAAATTGTCATTAATGAGTTAACTAGAGTCAACCTCAGCAATTCCATTTATTTTTCAAAAATTTTTAATTTTCTTCTCTTTTTCACTTTTTTATGTTTCCTACTATTTTATGAGGCTTATTCGTTACTAAATCACTTGAAATATTAATTTTTTTGGAAATATTAACTTTATTTTGATTTTGGTTAATTATTATTTCTCATATAATTATTAAATAGAAATATTAATTATTTTAATTTATTGAATTTCCTATTCTTTAAAATTGAGAATGTTACAAAGACATCATTGTTAATCATCCATTATTTCTTGAATAAATGATGTGGAAAATTTTAATTGATGAGTCAATTTCATATTGCGAGTATAGGAAGTGAGAAAAAATAGGAGACAAATGATTTTGATCCTTATTTTTAAACTTAAATATCAATTTGCCTTTAAAAAATAAGGTTTTTTTTTTTGTTTTAGTCCTTTAATTTTGCTTCTTTTAGTTCTTTAAATATTCTTATTATTTTTAGTCTTTGTTTTTTGTAATAGCATTAAACAATGTAATAACAATAATTTTGATAGTCTAGTAACTTATGATATTTTTAGAAAATCTAATAAGATAATTATATGTAATTTTTTCAGCAAACTATATTTTGACATTACTAGATGTTGAAAACAAATAACGACATTAACTAGTTAACGATAAATTTATAAATATAATTTGATAAAAAAAAAATATGTGACTATCTTATCAAACTCTTTAAAGATTTTTAAAGATTGTATAAACAATTAGGAGTGATAGATAATTGGGTTGAAGTATTTAGGGTGTTACACCATTAAACTTAGTACAACACTAGGTTCTTGAAATGAACACTAACCATAACTAGCTGCTTCATGAACAACTCAATGATGTAGTGGTGCCTTTGATCAGCTAGCTAAGAGTGCTATTTAACATGATTGCATCTGCTACACGTACCAACATGCAGCATAAACTATGGTTTTAATGTACATAGGGATGTCTCCTAGATATTCTTGAAAATGCACTAAGATAAAAGAGAAATAAGCATTAATTGGAATATTTCCAAATGAGATTAGTCCAGCATTGCTTGGCTCTTGATTTCCTAAAGTAACTATTTTCTACAATATGATTCAGGTTACTGTTTGATTAAGAAAATGCTTCTTCCACTAAATAAACTATGGAGTATTTGATACACACATCTTCTACCCATTTCCCGGTGTTTTTTTTTTTTTTTTTGTTATCATTCTCTAACATGAGTATGATATGGAAATTGGTAGACTTGCGAATTAAATATTCCAATAATTTTGCTTGGAGTGCAGGCTAGGTCACTCCATTTTGGTTCATGCTGGGAACGATAAACTCAATTTTGAGAAGATAAGATATTTGAACAAAAGTAATGATTAATGTCCATCGGTTATACGTCAATGCACAGTAAATAAAATTTTAAATATGATTAATTTTAGAATGTTAATTTGGTATAAACTTGTTCTAAAACTTTCTTCATCTAATATAATTATAGGTTGAGATGTGATCTTATTTAAAAGTTGAATTAATTTAATAAAATATAATTATATATTATTTAATCAATTTAACATTAAAAATTTATTATTTTTAAATTAATTTAATTTAATCAAATCTTATTTATATATTTGGAGTGTCAAAATAAATAAAATTAATTAAATTGAATGTTTTATTTAAATTTGAATTATGTAAACAAAAAACATAATTTACTTAATAAATTTCATATTATTCATATTTGAATATTTTTATATTATATATTATATATTATATATGTTATATATTTTTAAAATATATATATATATATAATTGTTTCAAACTAATTATAAATTTCACAACACTTTGTGATTATTTTTCTACCAATATATTTTTTAATTTAAAAAATATATAATTAACTTAATTAAAATAATTATAATCATTGGATACAAATTTAATTAATTTTTCTTTTTAATTATTTCAGTATTATCATGATTCCAATAATCAATATCACTTTTCATCTAGAAATTAATGGTTAATATATATATATATGTATATATGTATATATATATATCTCACTAACAAATCAAAGATCAAATAAATTAATTTTAAAAAATAAAGACAATAAAAATATATAGAGAATTTGTGTAAATAACATGAATCTAATATATTGAGAATTAAAATTATTAATCACTTTTACTACCACTTTGTCATCTTCATATGAAAATAGAGTATTGTTTTGGTAGATTTTTAAAAATACATTAATAATAAAAATAATTAATGATTTTAACTCTCAATTTTTTTAGCTTCATGTTTTTTACATGATCTCTTTATATACTTTGATTATCCTTATTTTTTAAATTAATTTATCTTATCCTTGATTTATGAGTAATATACATAAGCATAAATTAATCATTTTTAGATAAAAAAAAATTGATATTAATTATTGAATGATGACCATATTCAAATCATTTAAAAGAAATTGATTGAGTTTGTATGCAATGTTTATAATTATTTTAGTTATACATTTTTTAACAAACAAAAAATTGATAAAAAAAAATCACAAAGTGTTGTTAAATTTTGAATTAATTTGAAATAAATTATATTTTTATTTTTAAATTTTTTAATCTATAAATTTGTTAAAATATATATTATATAATATAAGACAATCTTTAAGCACAAATATTATGAAATTTATTAAGTAAAAATTATTTTTTGTTGACTTAAATTAAGTTATGTTTAAATTTAAATAAAAAAATTCAATCTAATTAATT
>JAMLFT010011367.1:0-11149 GCA_026544285.1 Pachyrhizus erosus
AATAAAATTCAGTAACTTTTATGTTAAATAAAAAATAAAATTAACTTTTACTGTGAATTAATTTTTATAATCAAAGCACTCAAATGTCAATTATATTACTTCAAATTAGTTTTATCAATACCCATTCGATCGACAACCAAATCGCTATGATCGGGTTTTACATTATGTGAAAACTAAATAAAAATTCAGGGATACAATAAAAAAAGTGAGGGAATATTATGATAACATGTGTATTATTTCATCAAACGTGATTAAATGGTTAAAAAAAGACAAATGGAAATTAATTAGTGAAACAGAGACATTGGAGCAAGAGCCGTTAATAATTCTGAACTAAAAAATCTATCACTTTTCTAAAGTAAGTCTTCTCATTAAAGTGAGATTGATTTTTTTTTTTTCCACTTATAAATAGAAAAGTATTAAATATATTTGTTGTTTAACTATTATTTAATTTTTTTCACAAAATATTAGAGAACTTTATAAAAATATTTAAAGAAAATATAATATTATTTTAAATTGACTTAAATGCATTCTTAATTTTTCGAGTTCTTTAAATTTAAAAATATTATTTTTTCTTTTGTAAATAATTTACTTTTAATTCTTATCAGAAGATGAAAAAAAAAAAACTTAAAAACTAACATGAGCTAATTTAATAAAAATAATTACTTTGAAAAAGGACATGGAAATTTGAGAGAAAAAAACAATTTAACTCTTTTGAATTTGACTGAAGATTTGTTTCTTAAACAAGTAAAACAAAACATTGTTACTCTGATTAATTAATTAATTAAATTAAACAGTGGCAACAAGTGGGGAGAAAAAATGATGTTGTTTTGACAAGACATTTGAATCCTTATCCAATGCATGATGGTAAGTAAAAGAGAAGAATTTGTTTATTAGAAGACTAACCAACCAATCAGTCCCGGTGAAGAGAAGAGGAGAGAAGGAAAGTGTGGTAGGAGATATGAACACGTGGCGAGCATCTAGCTGATAAGAAAAAAATCAGGATGGACGTGAGAAGGTCAAAATAAAAGAAAAGGATGGTTAGATGATGAGTTAGTTGGTGGACGCTCCTGATATCTTGTTCCACATAGTGTGTGAGTAACCAAAAGAAGAAGAGAAAGAAAGAAGAAGAAAAAAAGATGGCCTTGGGTGTGGCTGCTCTTCCCTTCACATACGTGGCTCACATTCTGGGTGTCGTTGCCATCATCTTGGTCTTGGTCTGGACCATCAGTTTCAGGGGTGGCTTGGCTTGGGATTCTGATAACAAAGCCCTCATCTTCAATGTATGTCTTTTCCCTTTCTCCTATCATTCCATTTAATTCAAATTTCCCTCTTCAATTCTGTTCCCAACTTACTCAAAAACGCCTTCTACTTATCTTCCCTTCTTTCATTCTTAGTATTAATCGCACATAAATATAGTTCTAATTTTAGATTAGTTCACTTCCACAACTTATGGCCTAACCCCAACTGTAAGCTGCCTTCAGCTGTTTACTTTTCTGGGGTTATTCTTTACACCATTTTTTCCCTTTCTGAATATCTATCACTAGTCAATAATAAATTATGTTTATATGCAGCTACAAAGATATGATTAGTTAATTATAATAAAAGATTATTATGTTAACGTTATTATAGTTATAATAGGTATATATTTTGAAATTAGAAAATAGCTTGGATTGAAAGGTGTAGCTAGTTTAAGATTTTTTTTTATTGGTACAGCTTCTGTTTGTTTGAATAATAATCGTAAGTTAATGTCAGCCGGATGTATTTGTATTAATTTTGACTACCTGGTATTTAAGTAAAATTTTATCTTATGCTTACAAACGTTTGAATGCTTTTGTCACAAATTATATTTACTGAAACATTTCTTAAGGAGCTGCATGAACCTCGTTTGATATATGGCTATGTATATAATTTGTACTAGGGTGCTGCCAGTTGTGAAAAATTAAAAATGAGAAATTGTTTTTATATTTAAAAGTCATTCAAATCATTGTAGTGCCAGGGCCCTTTAGTTGTCTCATAAATTAAACAAACAAGTTATGCTTTTCTGGGTAACCATCTGGTGGCTAAAGTAGCTACCTTACTTTTGCTTTTTTATTATTCTAAATAAAATCATGGTGAGGGGATCTAGTCCAATATGAGAAACTCTTCACATTCGAAGGGTATCTACAAAAGATTTATGTTATTTCTGAAGGAGACCTCTGGTTTCTGACAAAAAATAAAATCTCCTATGACCAAAAGAATTTAAGAGAAAATGTGCAGTTAATTTATCACGAAGTTTCTTGTTTTTATTGTTCTGGTGAATATGTGTTGCAATTGCAAAGAGGATCCGAAGTGTTTTTTTTTTTTTTTCCTATGTTGTTGAAGTTCTACCTTCAAAGCTTCAGAAGAGTTAACTGGAAACTGCGTTTCTCTCAAACATGATTAGAACGAAGCTTTATCTGCAACTTTAGGCTTAAAATGGATGTTCTGTGCCTCTGAAGAATTTATTATTATTGTTTTTATTTTTAAAATGTTTTGATTAATTATTGGCCACGTTCTCTACCTACTTCTCATTTGAATTTAATAATTCATGAGAATTTTCAACTTGTGGGATGCACATGGACCCACATACTTATCTGTTTTGGATTTGAGTTAGAAATGAGCTGTAATGAGTAAAAAAAATCATGATATTCAGAGATGGGATCCTTTGAATCTGAATTAACTCTATGTTCTCTCTCACGCATCACGAGGTCAAAGATACGTATGAAGAATAATAATTTGTTATACAGGTTGACGTTTATAGTTGAATTGGCTATCACTTTTAGGAGGTCCCTACATCTTACGTACATTTTCCTTTATACAGATTCATCCAGTTCTTATAGTTCTTGGCTTAATAGTTCATGGAGGTGAAGGTAATTCACAAAGAACTGCTTTATGAATCAATTCCATTTTAATTTTGTTGACATACTAATTGTTTATCTGGTTTTCTCGTACGTAAAAAACATGCAGCTATTATAAGTTACAAAGCTTTTCCCCTGAAGAAGGAAGTGAAGAAATTGATACACCTTGTTCTCCATGCCATCGCATTGATACTTGGGATAGTTGGAATTTATACTGCCTTCAAGTATCACAATGAAAGTGGGATTGCCAATCTGTACAGCTTGCATTCATGGCTTGGAATCGGGGTTATTGTCCTTTATGGCATTCAGGTAAATCGATGCATAAGACTAAACTGTCCTACAAATGTAGTATTCCTTGAACACAGGATATGATTATGGCTAAGTATATAATTTCAGTTTACGCACCAGGAATAGAGTGTATGGTGCTAGGCTATGGATTGAAAATCTGTGCATTGCTTATGTCCAAATGAAACTCAATTATGTGAAAACTTAGTCTAACATTGTGTTGGTTACCTGCAGTGGATATATGGGTTTGTGATCTTTTTCTTCCCTGGTGGGACTCCAGACATTAGACGTTACTCACTTCCTTGGCATGCGCTATTTGGGCTGTTTGTATATGTCTTGGCTGTGGGCACTGCAGCTCTTGGGTTTCTGGAGAAGCTCACTTTCCTGGAGAACACAGGATTGGATAAATATGGTTCTGAGGCTTTGCTTGTCAACTTCACTGCTATTATCACAGTCTTATTTGGTGCCTTTGTTGTGTTATCTGCTCTAGCTGATGCTCCTGCAGCAGCAGATGACTATGAAGCCATATAGACTTCTATTTGTATCATATTTGTATGGAATAATCTCTTGTCTGTTATTAGTTAGTATTGGGAGTCGGAAGAAGGAAATAATTTGATGTTTGTATTCTTGGACATAAAGCTTGTAATTAATAATCCATTTCAATATATTAACCCTAAAATGTGAAATTACTCATTGGTTTACATCAGTTATTTTTAATTGTCAACTTTTCCTTGTTCGTCAGTTCAGATTGACTCCATATAATTTGTTGCTGGAGATTGAAAATTCAGTCTATCATGTAATTTTATTCCTTACTATCATTTGTTAGTCGCTTAGATAGAACATGGAAATTTCGAAATTGTTACGCCTACATTATTTACTTTCACTTTTATTATTCTATCATGGCATTCTAGGTGCTAACGAAGATGTGATTGGTCACTGGTATATAAGAGACGAGACTTAAACAGAGCAATTTTTAAGATTTTAGGACGAGGAATTGCGAATGAATTGAATATATATATTAACATAGTAGAATTTAAAAAACTGTAGATATGAAAATGTATAATTAATGATAATTTGAAGCAACCGATTGAAGATACATTTGTTGTTACCCATAACAAGAACTCAAAAATTAAACATATTTGACTCGGGAAGTTTTGAAATGAGTGATTTCAAGCTTCTTAAACAGCAGTTAGTAAAAACAAAGCATGTTAAAAAGACTTGTTTTGCTTTATGAAAATAAAACACATACGTTGTAGAATGGGTCCACACAGGTGGAAGAAACTTGTCTCAAGCTAGATTCACGGAGTCGTTAAATTGTTGAAAATGGAGATTGTTTATTTTGATAATTCCGAATCCCTTAAAAGGAATGTACTTGTACCATAGAAAAATATTACTAAGCAAGGAGGGAAATCTTAAAATGATAGATTACTATCTTCTGCAATTTCCAGCACAATAATTGTTAACTTATTAGTTTAAACTTATTATAAATTGGTTTAGAAAACCACAAACAGTGTACTTGTTCATTTAATAGTTAATGCTTGTTAAATTATATAATTCTTACCCATTTATTTAAATTAGTTTAAGATAGAAACCTCTTGCATCATTGCCTATGGAAGGTGCTGATTTCTCGTACCAATAATAATGTGCCATTTAATTATAATATTTCAGAAATGGCCGAGTTACAGTAGAGATCTTGTCTGTACTGTGTAATAACATATAACTTTAGCTATTTGTACATTATTGTCGTTCACAGCAACTTAAACACGATGTTTTTATTTATTTTTTGAGTACTAAACTCAACCTAATAAAAATATAATTCGTTTTTTTAAAGGTAAAACAGATATTTATAAAAATATAATTCACAAATAATATAATCATACAATTCATTAAATTAAAGGTATTATTGTAATTTCATTTTCACAAATATTACAATTATACGGTTTGAATGTTGTAAGTTTTAATTAAGTAATTAAATTTTTTAGATGTTACAGACATGTGATTTTAATTTTCAAGTTTCAATTATACTACATAGATTTTTTAAGTATCATAATTTTATAATTTCAATCCTTTTAAATATTATAATGTGCGATTTTTATTTTCAAAAAATAGTTTTAATTATATAATTATAAAATTATAAAATTTGAAAGATTAACATTGTATAATTGTAATACTCAGAAGATTAAAATTACATCACGATAATATTTAGGAGACCTAATTAACTCAATTAAAATTTAAAGAATTAAAATCACACACATGTATATTAAAAACTCAATTAACATAGATAAAAATTAAAAATTAAACTCTCACAATCGTCATGAAACTTGAGAAACAAAAAATATAATTAATAAAAAATAATAATTAATAAATAATAATAATTAATAATTTTAAATTAAAATTAATGCTCGAGAGTACTTCAAATTTTCTTCTCAATAATTATATAATCAACTTTAGAATTAATATTGCTCATATTAACTTTTTTTTTAAGGCAACACACGTTAAGTTGTTGAAATATATAAAAAAATGTATTTAGCTAGTTTTGAGGTGTGATGTTTCTCTCTTTGAAAATCATCTAAGGATTTAGTCAAATCTTCATGATGATAAACAATGCCTAGATTCCCAATCACCCCCTCCCAAACTTAAAGTCCAACACCAATCTCACCAAATTCATGCCACAAAATAATCCATCGAGGAACCAAAGTTTCGTTTTTGATATATAATATTTTCAACAAATAAACAAATCTAAAATAAATTCTTAAAACAATCTCAAATTTTAGAATAAAAAAAATCAATAATAAACTCTAAACATAAAATAAAAAAGGAAATAAAGAATTTTGATCCGATTCTCATTGTCACACTTAGAGATAACAAAAAAACCTACACTTGCAAATATCTACAAATAAAATTCACAACAAATACAACATGAATATCTGTAATAGGTACGTTTAACTAATATGCATGAATATTTTCTCTTTCTTGTTAATGGAGAGAGGGTGGGTATCATAGTACCTATACTTGGAGGTACTTGTTACCCGTTAAAAATACCTTTATAAATACATCTTGTATTTTTGTATATGAACTTCGTTAACAATAATATTTTTTTGACTTCCAAAAAATAATTTTCTTTTTTTGACTTTTAAACTGTTTTTGAAGAAATAGTTAGAATAGAAAAATGCATATAATAAAATATTTTTATTCTATTTTTTAATAAATATCCATAGATACCCACATATTAAAAAAAAAATGTAAGTATTTGATTAATAGGTACCCACGCGAGTAACATATAATTACTACTTGTGTTTGTCATGTTTCACGGTCATATTTAGTTACATTATCTTCATTCATAGTAGAGTTCATTTTCAATACTGAGCACAACAATGTGTTATTGAATATGACAAAGTTAAAGATTGTGACACGCTATATTGACGCAATAGAGTTCTTCCCTTTCTTGTTCCTTTTTCTCTTAACTTAGTTTCATTTTTCCTTCTCTATGGTGATGACCTTGAGCATAAGGGTCAAACTTTTCGGTGTTGGTTGACCTTTTTTGATGTGGTGCTATTGGAGATGCTAATCTTTATCATCAATGACATTGCGTCTTTCTTTTTCAATCATCGATTCTCCTTTCAACATCAAAACTTATGAACATGAAAAACCTCTTTCACGATTAGTTTTTGTGATTTACTTATTGAGATTTTGGCTTATAGGAAGTGGAACAAATCCATAAATTTTTCTTTGCTTGAACAAAAATTAGGTTTTGGTTTTAAGAGAGAAACATCATTGTCAAAAATTGTGTTCGATGATGACACACAATGGTCTATAGGAATTATTAGAAAGAAAAAAAATAATATAGTATGGAAGATATACAATAGTAATATAAAAATAAAATTAATCTAAGCTAGAATTTATGGTACACCTCAAACCCCCTATTAGTGTGATATATCTTAGAATTAGTCATTTTTATGATAATAAATAATCATGTATTTAAAAAAACTTGTTAAACCAATTTATCATAATAATAATAAAAAATAATATTTATCTTTTTAAATAAGTTTAAAAATCATTTAATCTATATAAATCACATTCATTAAACAATCAGACCCTAAATGATAAAAACTCAAGTTTTAGTGTCAATGCACCTTTATTAGTACACACTAGTTCTCATTGTTATAATATTTCTTAAGTTTTAGTCCATATTTATGTATATATTGGGTACTCATCAACCAACTAAATCCAATGTAAACTTGATAATGAAACTAAAAAAATATAAAATCAAATAAACTGAATAAAAAAGATAAACTGAAAATAAAAAAATCAATTAGATTAGATCGATTTTTAGTTTATATCAATTTGATCCAAATCAAACTATTTTATATTTTTAAAAATATTCGGTTACATGATTGTGTATTCAAAAATTCGTACGAACTACAAATTTGTTATTTATGGATATTTATAATGTATAATTTTTTGGGAAATTATAATATTATGGAAAATGTTAATAGTAATTTTTAAATGCTCTTTTTTATTATTAAATGCAATTTATGTAAATCTCAGTCTCTATTTAAAAAATCTCAAATAAATATATTTTATAATAAAAATATATTTAAAAATGTATTAGATTGGTATATTCCTATTAGAAAAAATTATTCGGGAAAATTGTGGTCCAAAATAGACTGTCTCGGATAATGGATTCACATACTATTTCATGATAACAACTAAGACTTCGAATAACCAAAAAGACGTTTTTGTTGTCCCTAAAAGAAGGAGCCAACACAAGGGAAGGGACAAGCACGTACACTTGATTGCGACTATTCTTACATCAATTTTACATTTTTTTATTTTTTTGATCGAACAAACGTTGTTCCATTATCTTCTGTCTTTTCTTACTATAACGCAAAAATATGACCCTCTGCATAAGTTTTCGTGGGTTAGCACTCGTGTAATCCACTTTACACTTACTTTCTAACACCCTTGCAATCCACTTTATATTTATTTTCACGATTTTATAAGGGAAGGACAAAAAACCTTTGTTTTAACTCTTACTCCAATTCGAAAGTGAAATTAATTGACATCATGCTTCCTAACACTTCTTTTGTGGTGAAAAAAAAAGAGGCTAAATGCTGAATGCATAAGTTGCATAACAAAGAAAGATTATAACAAGCAAACAGACACCGTTTTCAATTGGGCTTGAGGCCCAATTCATATAATAAGTTATCTCAACTTAAAGCATTGTTAATACCTTAAATTGTAAATGTTGATGGAAATTGACGCCCCAATGCATGATTTCTAACAAGTATTTGTCAATAATAATTTATATATAACCAACAAGAGTTTGATTTCTTGGTGTTGCGTGTGAAAACAACTTTATTAAAAGAAGTCAAACACATTTCAATTAATCTCATGACTTTTCACTATATAAAATATTTTATTTTCATAAAAAGATTATATATTAAAAAATTATTCTTGAAACAAATATAGTCAATGTCATTGTAATAATAATTAAGTATCGAAGTGTTTTTTTTTATTATAAGTATTCATTCTTTACTCAAAATGTCTTGATGTTATTATTTAAAAATTTTAAATTTCATTTTATATTATATTGAAACACATTACGAACAACTTTAGTCAAAAATTGATTAAAATTAATAGTCTTATCTTAGATACATTAGACACAAAAATAAAACAAAATCAACCAATTAAAAAAAATGGGATTAATCTTTGAATGAGATCATGAAAGCATCATAAAATAAACAATTTAATCAAGTAATGACTTCAGCATTTTCGTATTGTTAAAAAAAAAAAAAAAAAACTTTTAGCATTATCGTAACTTTTTGGATTATATAGTATCCGAGCCCTTTATTAACTATGTTGTTTATCAGCCACGTAATAAATTTGATTTTGTAAAAGTGTTTTAATTCTTTGCTATTTATTGCAAAAACCGTGAATTATCTATCCACCACTATCTTGGTATATATTTGGCATTAAACTCAATATTAAAAAAAAATAGGAGCTTAATTTTCATACAGTACCAATATAAAAAAGATGTTAAATTTGGTTTTTTAATTTATTTAGTATATTTGAGTTTGATTTTTTATTTTTAAAGATTTAATTTGATCTCTTATTTTTTAAAATGAGTTCTATATAATTCTATTTTTCTTCCGTTAACTTCGAACAATTTAATAAATGAAACTAAGTTAAACTCATAAAAAAATAATTAAATCTTTAAAAAATAAATGAACCAAATTAAACTTACGATTACAAGACTTAATTTTATTTTAAAAATTTACAGGATCAACTAAACAGACATTTAAGATAATTATTATTAAAATTTGTACATAACAATTTGTAATTCAATAAAAACATAATTTTTTTACACTATCAATTTATATAATATTTATTAAAAAGAAGTATTTAATTTTTAAGAAATTATTATTTCTTCAATGGTCCCTTGGAGCTTTGAATTGCCATACTCAAAAATCATATTGAAGACTGCTTTTTATAAAGAGGATCATTCGTAATAATGACATTAATTATTTTTTCTTGAGCTAAGTGTACCGTTTTTATTCTTATAAATCATGGAGGCGTTTGAAAATGTTTGGTTTATTTTAAGAGAAAAAAAATATACAATCAAAGTATAAAATAATTTTATATTATTATTTGATTACAGCTTACCCTTTATAATAGTAAATTTATTATAATATTATTTTAAAACAATATTAATAAGGTATGTAATTAAATAATAATATAAAATAGTTTTATATAATAAACATAAGCATATGAACATTAAATTTTATTTAATAATTAAATTACTTATTTACTAATCACTTAAAAGGAAATAAATTAAAACAAGTATAAAAATCTAGGAAAGATAGAAATTGAATTGGTTAAAATTAAAAAAATTCTAACAATATTCTCTCTATATCTTTTTAATTATCAATTTTTAAAAAATTATTTTTATTTATTTATTGTATGTACAATTTAAAATCAGATTACTCATTCTTTTGTGAATTATTCTTAATTTTTAATTACTTTATGCTTATGCAATTACTACATAATAAAAATAAAAAGTAAAATAAAAATTCTATAATTATTTTATTAAAATAATTATTTTTAAAAAAATTATATAAAAATATTAAAAGATAAATAAAAAATATCAATAATTATTTATAAAATTCATAAATATCCACATAATAAATATTCATGACAGTGTCAAGACGAAAATGGAATGAATTTCCATTCAATAAATTTGATTTATTTATAAAAATTAAAAACAGATACGATAAAATGTATAATAATTGAGACATCATTTAATTCATATAAGAAAATGGATAATGGATGATTACTACCCTCCATATTACCGTCCCTAATTTCCTCCACTAGTAAATAATAATTAAATTATAGAATTTAATAAAGGGAAGACTTTGATGTCATTTTCCGTAGGTTTAAGAAAAAATTTCATAACAAAACTTAGATGCCTATTATGGGTTATGATTTATGTGATAAGGTCCTCAATTCTTCCCCTTTGTTTAATTTATCGATAATGTTGAGACATTGACACTACTTATTCAATAACCATACAAGTTAAAGAAGAACATCTCACAGCAATGAATAAAAAATTCTAAAACATACATTTTTTTATTTTATTTTTTAAGTTATTTGATATGGTAGATTCTTCATGGAATCTATTGCACAGAACTCACCTTTAAACCACTTCCTTTGTCTTTATTTGGACGCATGTCAAGTACATAATAATATATTATATGTTCCCTTTCTTTACCCCCTGTTGTCTGTGTGCATAACAAAAATTAAATAAATTGGAAGTGTTTCTTCTATTTCTTAAGTAGAAAACTCGTGTGGGCCACTTTATAAGATGTTACCAATGATTAAAAAGTATTTAGTACATTTTAATAAATATTTTAACTTAAAAACAAATATTAAATTTTTTAAATTTTAAATATTTTTATCTTTTATTTAATACTTTTACTTTATTTTCT
>JAMLFT010011368.1:0-11149 GCA_026544285.1 Pachyrhizus erosus
CAAATTATAGGATTTTTGAAAGAATTTAAAAATATAAAATAGAATTTATAGAAATTAAAAACAGAAAATAGAAAATAATAAAAATATAAAAGAAAAATAAAAAAGAAAGAAATGAAGAAAAAAAAAAAGGAGAAAAGAGAAGGAGGCATTGGGGCTCGAACCCATGACCTTAGAGAGAGAGTGACACAATGTTACCAACTGTGCTACCCACGTGGGTTAAAATGTAAAAGGAAATATAAAAGATTAAGGCATATGGTTAAAGGAGAAAATAAAAACACGAAATGTACAAAAGGCTTGAAGTGAATTTGAAGGCAGAGACATTGAGGTCAAAGAGTAATTTAGGACACAGGGTTTGCCATTTGACCGCTAGGCTCATCGCTATTATTTGTACGAATTAAAATATAGTTAACCTTACGTACAAATGTTTAAACCGCCATGGAAGCACTTTCGTCACCCTTAACCTCGAGTAGATTTTTTTCAAAAGCTTACTTTGCTATTCTAAGCCACCACATGCCCTGCCAAGACCTCCCCTACCATCACCCTATGCCTAGGCATGTTTCACCATGAAGGAACGAGTCATGGAGGTCTATATAAAGCCAAGCGAAGTTAAAATTTTGCAGAAAACTCAAAGAACTTCAACATTCGAATTCTCCTTTATTTCTTTACTAAATTGCCTCAAATTTGTCCCAACAATTTCGAAATTTCACTACGAACCTTTATGTTGAAGAAATTTGAAGAAATACGCAAGGAAATGCAATTTCAGAGAGGTTGCAGAGCTTCGCTATTAACGAGCTACAAAAATTTCAATCAAGGTAGGAAGAGTTGTTTTTTCTCTAAATTTGATTCATAGAACTATTCCATATTACTTCAATTTGATTTCTACATAGCTTCGTGATCTAATTTGCATTATATCTTAGTAATCGAATTAGAAATCATTCGTTTCAAATTATGTAAAAATTCAAATTCATTTAGCTTTATCTGGACACAAATTGATCAATTAGAGGTTAAAATTTATTGAGAGTAAGTTATTGATGAATTCTAGACAGTTTAATTGACAAAAATATGAAAGGAATTGAAGTTCTCAAATTCAAATTCTCTTGTTCGAAAATCAGAGCTAGAGGTTGAATATGACTATAAAATGACTATTTTGCCCCTTTATGTAAAAATTATCAAAATACCCCCATTTTGTTTTTTTTATTTTTAATTTTAAGTCACTATTGTCCATCCAAGCTGTGAAAGTTTACCAGAGGATAGTCCTAATTCTATAGAAAATAATGAGATAAATTTTTCTCATAAAATTTGATAAAAATTAAATTATTTTTGAGAAATTTCAAAATTACCCCTAGGGTATAAAAGTAAATATTTTGGTCCTTTTTGGCCATTTTAATCTCTGAAAAATAGTCTAAATATCTTGTTACAATAAGTAGTATCTAACTTAAAAATTATAGGTAAGAATCTGAAGAAAATAATTTAAAAAGGTAAACTTTTACAAAATGATCAAAATACCCTTAAGATATAAAAATGAGCATTTGATCATTTCTAAATCAATCTAATCTTAAGAATTACGATCTAAATTATTACTAGCAATATTAGAAACCTTTTCAATATAGTTGGATTAAAAATAAAAGAGAAATATTTAAAAGGGCAATTATTTCTAAAAAATGACCAAAATACTCATACTTTACAAAAATCTATTTTTTAATTTAAAATTGACTTTTTGTACTTAGGAAATTATTTGAAAGATACTAGAAATCTATATACCAAGTAATTTTGATAGAAATGTAGAAGTAAAGTCCTAAAAAACCATATTTTATATAAATGACTAAAATACTCCTACATTAAAAAAATTTAAAATTTTAAGTATTAGAACTTCCTAGACTTATGAGAAACAATTTATAATACTTGAATAATTATATAAGATACCGAGAGTTGTAGGGAATTGAAAATAAGAATAATTTTTTTTTAAAGTTCATATTTTTGAAAAATGATCATTTTATCTCTGCATTTTTATTTGAACATAAAATATGTGGTTAATTATTGTGAATCATTGATTATACATTAGAATGTATTGTGCTGATGATATCAATATGGTTGAATGATTTTACTGTATGTGGAAGATAAATATATTTGTTAACTGTCCATCTGTAACAATAATTCTTGAAAAATCCTAGGATAATTAATGAATTGATACATGCTCAAACAATGATGATACAATCTAAAATGTTTGTGATGAACAAATGGATATTGTCTATTGAGAACTTTGATATGACATCAATACCACTATAAAAAAAATAGTAAAGATGACAGATGTGATAACGAAGGTAAATTGAACCGAAAATCTTATCGAGTGAGAATTTAAGAATGAATGATACAATAGTTGACCACAAAAGATACCTAAGGAATGTACACAAGCTTTGGTGAGACCTTAGGGTTAGACAAGGTGTCAAGTTGTGAACTGCTCGGATAAAAGAGGATGTCACAAAATCGGCTTGGTGTCCCCAACAGAGCGGAGATTACCAAGATTTGGTTGAGAATACCCTAGACCGCGTACCAGGTAGGGTATGTACTCCTTATTGTCAACCAAAAGTTTCAAATTGAATATTCAATGATACGCTCATGTAAGCCCTCTCGAAGTTAGTAGTGAATGAGGCAACAAAGGACCCTAAAAATATTAGAAAACGTAAATAGGTACAAACGATGAGAGGAGAGATTACGATAAATAAACTAACCCTATTTTGTATGTATGTTCGAAAATTGATAGCTCACTCCTATACCCCCTCTTTTTCAGACTAAGCATGGTTGACGAATTTCAACCAGTTTTTCATCTAACGGTGTTATCTCCTAAAAGGAAGATGGACCTATGACAGGATTCAGGGTGATGACACCTTCATGGGTACATCCACTTCGACTTCAGACCCACCAACATCATAGTATCCTAGTAGTTTCACCATGTAAACTTACCAATAGTTCTTTCTCAAACCTCGCCTCCCAAGTTTCTTAATGTGTCAGCTAATCGGAGACGACCTCAAACTCCTCAGCCTTCTCAATCATCAATGGGATCAGTACAAGCTGGTAATATGCATCAAAGGGATGAGTCACCTGATGAAGAAGATCCCTCTAAAGCTTCTTATTAGACTAGAATAAGTTGTTTAAGAAATTTTGTTTCTACTGTTTTGTATCACAATGTTTAAATAATGTATAACTTTTCTATCCTAAGTATATTATATAACGAGAGACTTGGAATTCTATTAAATAAAAGTAATAAAAAGGAGCGTTACATCACTAATTGAAGATATGTTGTTGAAGAAAATAAAATAAATGTAATAATTTTGTAATTGAAATGACCATCTTAATAATCAAAATCGACAAACTCTTAGCTAAATACAAATTCAATACATCACTCTTAACACACAATTAAAAAGAATTTTATAACTAATATAATAACTAAAAAAATGAAATTTTCAAATAAAAATTAAGTTAAAATCTAATGAATCCTAAAAAACAATGGACAACATGATGATTATTCATAAAAAAATGTTAAATATTTTAATTATTAAATAAAGTTTTATCAAAATTTATACAATGTAGTTTATATATAGATATAATTTAATTATTTATTGTATACTAAAAACTAATATTTTTTATTTTTATTTTGACATAATAATTTTATTTAATAATATATTAAGTATAACTACATTTAACATCAAATTTAATACATTAGTATAATAGAATTAGAACAATGTAATATTAAATATTTATATCACCTAAGTCTCAACAATGAAATTAAAAATTCTTATTGTATTATTTATTTGAAATTAAAGATCCAAAAATTTCAATTTATATTTTTTAATCAATTTTATAATATTTAATTATTCATTATGATTAAAGTTTTGTAAACAAAAAACACGATTACTCTTGTAATAACAATCTTCAATTTTAAGAAAGAGATAACTTAAAATGATCTAAGTTCAATATTTTATATTTGATTGAATCAAATTTAAATGAATATAAAAATTTATTTGATTTAAAATAGAATATTTGGATTAATAAATGAATTGTATAATAATTTTCATAATTAGTGATAACATTATATTAAATTTAAGTTACATATTTTTTAATTGCTAATTATACTTAAGAAAATTATAATTTTTCAAATTGACAATTATACTTTAACAAATTTAAAAACTATTATAATAAATTTATGGATATGATGATAATTAATAATTAATACAAACAATATCTATTATTTAAATTTATATTATTTTACACCCTAAAATTTAAAATAGAAATAATTAATTATTAATTAGGATTTAATTAATAAAATATCATGTCTTTAAAAATAAAAAATAAAATAAAAAATATAAATGATACAAATTATAATGATATATTTTCTAATTTATCCTAAAAATAGGTGAGAAAAATAAAATTATCAAACTAACCCAGTCTGACTTACTTTTGTTATATAATTACTTTTGTATATTATTAGGTGAGAAAAATAAAATAAAATAATTTAAGAATTTAAAAGTGATTAAGTTTTAATTTTAGAATTAATATCACATATTTACTATTGATACAACTGATAATTTAGATATCTACTGTTTATTTTATATTATTTCATAATAAATTAGATTAATTTAATAATTATTTAAAATTTAATTTGAACTACAGCATTGAATTGTTCATTTAAATATTTTGACACTTTAGTATTTTGTGAAACCGTTTAAATTGACCAAAATATCCACAAATAATATTTGGTAACAATAAAACTAAATTTTCTTGTATTATTATTTAGATTCTTCGAGCAAGAGATTTTGTTACAACATGTGTCCAACAACCTTTCTCAAATTCTTCGTTTTTCATATTTTTTTCATCTTGATTGTCTTTTACTTTTACTGCATCAAAATATTCAATACCATTTTTCATTAATTCTAATATCACAAAAAGATAAAATATATTATACACTATAAGAATAACAAAAAAAAAATCATGCATAGAAAAAGTTTAAAATATAAAAATAACAAAAACACGTAAAAATAATAAAAACACCTTATTTGAATAAATCATTCACTCTTCCTGTCATTTATGAAAAGTAAAACTCGACAATCATGTCATTTGTTTTAATAAAAACAATATTATTAATATATAAAAGAAATTTGACAATTTTATAATATTAACAAAAAAATCAAATGGAGAATAAATTATCAAAGGGTAAATTCAACTACCAAAAAAAAAAAGAAAAAATGATTCTTCAAATAAAGGAGTAGAGGAAGGGATTATTCAATAAGAGGGAGAGTTTAAATAGATTAGTAGACGCTATTTTCTAGGGTGTGACTCTTCATTTCTCCAAATTAAAATTAAATACAATTGACAGTAAAAATCACAAAAGAGTATTAAAATTACAAATTTTATTAACTATAAGTCACTAATCAAGCAATACTCTCTAATGGGTCATTAACTACAAAAACAATACACAATAGATTTGTTTTATATATATATATATATATTATCCGTCAATATACTGAGTGTGAGTTACCATTATAACAAGTTAGAATTTTAGAATATATTAGAATTTATTTTTAATAGATATTTTAGTATAATTCATGAATATGATTTTAAAATAAAATATTTTATAATTTATTATTATTGTTTATAATAGTATAATAATACAAAGATATCTTCATTGATTCTAATTAATTAATTATTTTTTATATTTATTAATTGTACATAAATGATAATTAAAATTATATTTATTATATTTATTACTTTTTTTATTTTTTATTTTACTTTTTTAGAATGTGTTAATACATTGAAATTTATAAAAATAACTTCTAACTTTTGGAAAAAAAAAAATTATTCCCTTATACATGACACAACTATTATCATGTAATTCATCAAGTAAGATGATATGCATATGCTGAGATGTATTAGAATTGAAGTGTAAGTATACACAACTATAACTATGTTATATGGACAATTGCTTATAATATGAAAACTATTATTGGTTAAGATATAGCGTTCATGTACTCATTGAGACTTGTATACACATTTGCATTTATATACTGATATATATAAGAGGTATTAGATCACAACATGTAGCTTGTAATTGGTGTTTGGTAGAAAGAAAATAAATACATTGGATGAAAATAGGAAAAGAGAAGAAGGGTGTATGAGATCAAGTGAGAAATGAAATGAATTTTAAAAGTATTTGATTTGGGAAAAATAAGAAAGAGATAAAAGAGAGAAATGAAAAAAAATCATTTTTTTTAAAAATAGCTTATTATTTCACTTGATGATCAATTATATTTCTTTACTTTTCACACTTACAGTGCAGTATGAGTAAACAATAATAGATTGTTGTTTGTGAGAAATATGTATGACTAAAAATCCTGATAGTTGTGGAAAGAAATAAAAATATTAGGATTCACATTTTTTTTTCCTTTCATTTTCATCCTATTAAACAGGCAAAACTCTCCATCTTTTCTATATTTCTTCTCCTTCCTTCCTCTCCTCCCTCCATTTCTACTGTGTCAAAAAATTGTTAGTGAAACTAATCCATGTTGTATTAATCGAGACATAAATAACTCTATGACGATAATATGGAATAAAGTGAAAATATAATAAATACAACAAAATTAAGTGTTATGTTTACAACTAGAAAGTTTTACATATTATAAACTGTACATTCAAAGAGTTCTCATATTTATGAACCTTTGATTTTTTTTTTTTAAATAAATATATATTAATATGTTTTGACTCTATCATATAAGGAATTTTAGTGGATTAAACCATCAATAATTTGTCAATAAAAACCAAGGCACAGGTGATGAAGTTAACAAATAAGTTATAAATTCATTTCTTTATATATGTGTACGAAGGAAGGGACAAATATTTAGTGAAAGGATTATTTTTATATAATAATAAAAGAATTAAATTTAAATCATATAATTACATATAAATTATTAATATTTAATATTATATCATCAGTTAAAAAATTATATAATCTTTTAAAAAATTTACATTATTTGATATGTTTCAATCTTGACAATTAAAATAAGATTTAATATTCAAAATTTATTTATTTCACTCTCGTATAAAAAAAAAATGCTTTTTTTATACTATATACTCCCTATATAAAAAGAGAATTGATTGAATTACTCTAAAAAGACATTTGATAAGAATTTTTTGTTCATATCCAAAAATCATAATTTCCAGAATGCTTAAAATATTTTGATTAGTAATAATATATTTTATGAAAATTAAAGATTATCATGTTTGGTTAGAGAACTTTCTTGGTTAAATATTATTTTTTTAATAAAAATACTCTTTATTAAATTAATTTTTTATTCAAATTTTATTACAAATATGATATCTAGCTAATTTAATTAAAATATTTAAATAAATTTATATATAAAATATATTTAGCTAATACTAAAATTTAACCAACTAATATCTCATTTTAAAAAAACACTATTGATTGAAACAATTTGTTCATTAAGTATTAAAACGGACACTCCATTAACACGATCACATGCTTTACACTCTCATAGCACTTGTTTTCTTTTTTCTTTTATTATTATTATTATTATAATTTCCTCTCATTAACAATATATGTCATGTACATGCTTTTTCTTTTTACTCTCGTTGCACTTTAATTTTTTTCTTTTGTCAACATGAATTATGCAATTAAAAAATTAATTTATAATTTATAAAAACTTGCTTGACGAGACGCTGATCAAAAGGAAGCAAAAAGAAATGACACACTAAGTAATAGAAAAGAATCAGAAAGGTACATGAATAAAAGAGAAAGAAAACAAAAAAAAAAAAAGTAATTACTAACCTGTGACGAGAAACACAAAATTACTTGAATGAATACAGTTGTCAACAATGAAGATTGAACCTTGGATAAAGATGAATTGTACTTGGTGATAATTTGTATTTAAAAAAAGGAATAATATATTTTTTATATAATTAAAACTTTTCATCTGATCAAGAAAGTTTGATTTCCAACTCTTTTTTATGAAAATGATTCCTATGAAACAAAATTTATTTAGAATATCTTGTCTTAAAATATATATGAAACGTGAGAAATCAAGTTTTTTAATTTATGATTCTCAAAAAAGTAAAAAAAAAAAATTCTATTAAATGTCCATAAAAATAATTCTAAAAATTATTTTTTATTATTACCATTCATTATATATATATAAAGAAAAGAAGGTCAAATTATATCAATATAATTTTTATTAATTATTATATCGTAAATAAAATAATGACCAAGTGTTTAATCATTAAAACTATTAATTAAACTTTAAGAAGTTACATTGATAATTATCTAGGATGATGCCATCATAAGTGTTACACTGCACACAATTTTTAATATTTGGCAAAGTTACATGATATTTCTTACAAATATAAAGGGAAAACAAATACACCGCACAGGGAGCACACTAACATAAATTGCACATGCCTTCGTGGAAACTAGCAACTCCACAGATTGGATAGTATTTGCCTCACCGTAGACTTAGATTCCTCATTCGTCTGCTTAAGAAAATAGGCTTATTCAGAGTAAGAATGGGACAAATTCAGCCTTTTAAGATGTGTATAAATAAGTGGACAATTGCATGTGCTAAAAAACTAGATCCAATTATTAAAGGGCGGGGCAAATAACCCTCAAGGAAAAAGATAAATGTCTATGCATGAACCAATGATTATTACCAATACCACAACGACAGGTCGATAATTATTAATTATATAAGCTTCACGATGGACCTTATCCAAACTAATAGATCTCAGGTACATGTGATTTGAAACTTGATGGATTAAATTTCACGTGTACTCTGTTTACAATAACAAAAAAAAATAAAAAAATAAAATAAAAATCATGGTTTCTTGGGTTGCTATTAGAATTTCTTGAACCGTTACCCTGTCAGCTAACCAGAAATAGCATGTATACAGGAGTTGTGTTTATTGTAAAAGCTCCAAAGCATGAAAAGTGGGAATTGCTTTAAAATGGAATGACCAATGAAATTGGCAATGCAGATGCGAAGGGCTCTCCTAAATTTAGAAGGTACAGATCTATCTTTTTCAAAACATCTCTTTACGAGCTATGGTATTTGCAATAAAAGTGATTTCCTCTTCTAATACATGTGGGGGAACAACAGATGATAACACACAAAATGGTTGAAACTTGGAACTATATACATATGATTTCCATTTTTTTTTTTCTGGATCAGGGTACATACATAACATACTCTAATAAGTTGATTGTTATGACGAGAAATTAATAGGCTTATTGCTAGCTAGTATTTGTGTCATGATTCATGAAGGTAGAGAGGGTACTTAAAACCTTGCACATATTATGTGCATAGTAACATAGTTTTATGCATGATTGTTGTCCTAGATCGAAGTGACATAGAAACAAGTAAGCATTGAAATTACATTACCTTTGCTCATGGTCAATCTGTCTTCCGTTGATGCCATCACCTCTATACCTGGGAAGTGGAATTTGATCACGCTCTATTCGAAAGACATCCTCCTGGAGGATTTCATAGTGCATTTTCACTTCTTCTACGGATTTTCCACCCACGGCGTTGGCTACATGTTGCCACCGATTGGGGTCGTCAGGGCCATGAACCGCAAGAGCATCCTCAAAGCGTCTATTCTCTTCTCGTGTCCAACCCATGCTATCTATCTAATTAGTGAACGCACAGACACACAATTGAGTATTACAAGAAGAGAGTGGTGGTGACTTGAACTACCTTTGGCTTAAGGGCAAATATTGTGGCTCTAGCTCTTTAAATAAGGGCGAGTAAAGTGGGGGTCGTGCAAGTTGGCGAATACTTTTTGTGGATTCAACAAGATATGATTCCCTCTCCTCATGAAATGGTTCCCAATCCTGGGTATGTGTAGCGGGGTCATGTACCATTTCCCTAGTCCATTTCATTCGAATTTGATCCCCTCACATTTATAAACCTATGAGTCTATGCAGCACCTTTAAGCCCGGTTCATTTCATGTTGCGTATTGTAATATTGTCAGCATTCAGCAAGTACCATTTCTTCATATTTTTACAGCCTGGTCTGGTGCTGGTGGCGGTGGGGATTAGATACCAATTCCCACTGCTATAGATTTATATATATTCGCTAACAATATATACGGAAAAGTAAGGCTAAGATATTCTGCTTCTTTCTAGTAAGATAGATAGAATAATGCTGTCACTTGTTTTGCAACTTGTAAGTAATATACTTTCTCCTAGACCATTAATATTAATATATTTTACAAATGAAATCGAGAATAATGACCAGTGTGTGTTCTGCTCTTGCTATGTACGAATTATATTGCTTCAAAGCGTGATGGAAGGAGTTGCCATAACTTGTATTAACCAGTAGCACTACAATAAAATAAAATAAAATGAAAGTACTGCTGAAAAAACAATTTCTGCATTTTAACTTGGGTTACTTATTTTCTACTCACTGATTGCTTGTTCTATCAAGCTAGGAGATTAGAACTGAAAGACTTTGCGTGTCCAAGACGTGAAGCCTCCTCTGGTTGTACAGGGGTTTGCACTTAGCCTGCCAACTCCATAACTGGGATTTATATATATTGCTTATTTCCAGTTACAGAGCAGGTGTTCCTTTCTGACAGTTTCTTGCTGTAGCGTTTCAGCTAGGGATGTCAGATATGGATCCCCTCCTAGTTCACAATATTTGTATACCCCATAATTTTTTACACTTCATTGGCATTGATGTTTACCAAAATAAATATATTTCACTAAAACTGTTTTTTCATACTTAAATAATTTTTTTAATTTTTATAAAATTGAGTAATTTTTATTTTAATAATTTAAAAATTTTTATTTTAATTTTTATTACAAATATTAATTAATATCATAACAATAATATTATATAATTTATGAAATCATATTATCTAGAAGTTTAATAGTTATATGTAAATTTTTTTCTAAAGTATATCTTTAAATTTTTAACCATTAACAATGTCAAATTAGTTTTATGAATATAATTTATTCAAAAATTTATACATAATTAATTTATTAAACTATGTGATAATTTCACAAATTAATGAATGATTAATGTTATTATTATATTATTAGTTAACATAGTTACATAATAATAAATATTAAAATAAAATTACAGA
>JAMLFT010011369.1:0-11149 GCA_026544285.1 Pachyrhizus erosus
GAGAGAAAAAGAACAGTTGAGTAATATTTGATAATAAATTAAAATAAATAAAAATATTTTAATAAAAAATAATTAATATATAAAATAATTAAAATGTAGTGTTATAAGAAAAGATAATTTTTTTAAAAATTATCTCTTATAAATAAAAACGGATGAAGTATTATATATGCTCTTCAAGTAAAATAAACTTATGAATAATTAACCTGAATGTCTGTACATAATTGATAGTGCATGTATACGGTACAACCCTTCCCCTTTAACCCCCAAAATTAAATAAATTAACAAAACTTGTGACAGTAGTTCTAAAACTTTTGAACACCATTTTAAATACCTTTAAAGTTAATAATACTAACTATTTTTTTTAAAATACCTTTTTATTATGTAAAATTATGAATAAGACTCAATATATAAAATAAGACCTACCTATTTTCATAATTTTTAATAAACTTTAACTAATAATTAAACATGATATTTTTAGTCTTTCTAAAATACAATATTTATATTTAATCTTCCAAAAATAAATTATTATTTTTGACAGTTTATTTATGAAAATATATCATTTGTGATCTTTGTCTTTCAAAACATAATTAATTTTCTTTGATGTCTTGCTTTTAGAAATAGAGTTCGTACATTACTATATATTTTCATAATTGGATGACTATACTCAAACGATTTATTTTTAAAATATCTAAAATCAAACGTCACTCTGCAAATGTGCTCACATATTATTAAAGTGAGTGTATCATTGTTCTTTACTCTTTAGGTATTTAGTAAAAGCCAAATCCTCAACAGTATTCTTAGGTAATTGATTAAGAAATTTAAAATATTTTTTTTATTATAAATGTCAGTAATGTATTTTTGTTATAATTTTCAATACATTCTTAAGGTAAATTTTAATAAATAAAAAATATTCTAAATTCTTTAAACAGTGTTCTTAAGATACTGATTAACAACACAATAAGTGAAATTACTGAGTTGTTAAAGAAAATGTGTGAGGAAAGCATGCACATGGAGTGAAATTACTATGATGTTGACTACACATTTGCATGGGAGTGAAGCTGACATATTGGCATTTATACTACCAATAGCTCTGGCAAAGTCTTTCAGGCAATTTGGCGGTCCGCGGTGGCCTTCGCCGCGCTGTTGAGGGCATTCGCGCCGGAGCAGCACACCGACGGCACTACTCCGCCGTTCTGAAGGTAACTTAGGCATGGATTTAGGGCGCTGATGACCTGCCCGCATGCAATCGCAGCATGTGCCATGGCTGCACTTTTTAAAATAATTATTTTTAACAAATAAATAGACTATTTTTAAAATGAAAAAATCATAAAAATATTACTTTAATTCTTATATTTTTTATTTTAATTCATTATATTTTTAAATTCTTATTTTTATTGTTTATATATTAAAAATTTTAATTTCAGTTTTTATATAGATTTATTTTAATTTTTTGCTGATTAAAATGACATAAAAGAATTCAAATAAATCAATTTAAAAACATGACATTAAAAATTTTAAATATAAATAATTAAAATAAAAATATTAAAATATAATAAATTAAAAAGATATTTTACTCTAATTTTAATTTTAACTAAATATTATAAACAATAAACCCTAAATAAGAAATTATATATAAGTTTTGTTCAATATTAAAAGTACATTCTATTTATGAAGGGTATAAATAAGAGGAAAAGAAAAGAGAAATGAAAAAATTACAATAATGATAATAAATAATGTAATGAGAATTAATAAAAAAAAAAAAGGGTATAATAACTAGTTACCACCACCAACTAGAAAAGAGATAAGATAGGGGTCATATGTAAGGCAGTGGGAACATTTCTGGGTATGGAAAATGCATGTGGGATGTGGCAGCCTTTGGTTTGTAGGCAGTTGAGGTCAATTTAATGCTAGGTGGTGCATGGTACAGTTTTTTAGCACCTGGCTTAATATGAGACGTTTGATTCGCTGCTCCCAAACACCATTGAATGATTTCATTAACACGTTGTCATAGGTCAGTGATATAATGTCCCTCCATACTTTGGCAGATTTCACAGATTGCACATTGCATTAAATTATTGGTCCTACATAGGGCCAAAACATAGCTAATTTAAACTCTTAAAAATATTATTCACTTATTAATATTTATATATAAATATTAATTTTATTATTATCAAGTTTCGTACAATGATAATTAAGGTGTACTAATTTTTTGAATGAGATTCCAATCCTGTGAAAAGATTTTTATTTTAAAAAAATCCTAAACTTTCTGTTATTTTTATTAGTTCTTAAAATTTTCACCTAAAACTTTACTTTGGAGTTAAAAATATGTTAAATTAATCCTATCCTGCAGAATGTTGAATTAATTATTCGGTGTTATTTCATATAAAAAAATTATTACTTAAACAAGAATCCTAAACATTTTACCATAAGATCACGAGAAGTTTATTTTCCCAAATCCGTTGTAATTTACCCGTTTAGCTTACCAAATATTTGAACTGATTTTCATGTGAGAAAGATACCTCATGTTTCATAAGACTTTTTTCCGAACATGATAAGTTACCATATTTTTATCTTAATTTATTGTTTAGTTAGATAACGATATGATAAAATTGCTAACACCGGAATCAGGGAAAAGATGACCAAAAAAAAAAATGAAGAAAATATTTTAAGATGAGTGCATCACCTGTCATTCTTTCCCCATCCCCTTCTTGTATGTTCTTAATTATTCTTCCTTCAATGGTGTTTACTTAACTATGCTAATTTAAGGTTTCATGGGGGCATTTACTGTTTAATTGATTGATTGATGAGTTCATCATGAAGGGTTTAGCAATTATTAATAGAAAAATAAGTAAATTTATTTTTGAAAAAAAAAGGAAAGGGGAGATATGTTTAGTAATTAGGAGAATTGTAAATATTAATAGTAAAAAAACTAAAGAAACAGAGAATTACATTATTAAATGCAACAACCAGAGTAGACAAATTTCAACAAACACATTAACATCACTTGACCAAAGTTTGAAACAACTTCAGAACAAGTTGATACCAAAACGACACTAGCATAAGCAGAGCCCTCATCGCCCACCCTTTATTTTCATTAACTAGAATATTCTACAACGTTAGGATATATAGTATCCTGCGACCGAAAAATCGCCCTGCCGTTTCTTCATTACTAGATTCACCCTTCAGAACTTGATGCTGCAATATTATCCAAACCAATAAACAAATCAACTTAAATAACTACAAAATGTTAAAGTGAAATAGCTATACCTATGCTCGTCAATTGAAAAATAAAGATACAAATAAACAAGAATGCATATAAGTAGTTGATATAATACATGGATAATAAACTCACCTCCCCCACTCCAAGCCCATAAAAATGACAAATTTAACTTAAAAATAAAAATTAATGAGTTCAGATGTACTAGAGTGTGTGTAGCATTAATCTTTATTCTTTAGAGCATGTACATAGTACAAGATAAAAGTTTAGAAATAAAAATAAAATCATAAATTAAGGTAGATAAAAGATTAAAAAATAACTTCTAAAAACATTTTTATTGAATAAAAATTCTTAAAAACACTTTTATAAAACATTAATTCTTAAAATTACATCATTTAAAATAGTTAATTTAATATATATCTCTCTTTCTCTCTATACAGAGAGTTCTCTGCATGTATATAAAGATAAAATTACTATGAGTTGCTCAATGGAAATGTGAGGAAAGCAAACGAAATGAGTGATGAGTTTAACATACGCGGCACAGTTGGTGGAGGTGCTGATCTTGTAGGGGATGGTGACGCCACATTTGCTTGGGAGAGAAGCTGCATTATTTTCATTCAAACCCCGAATACTACTGGCAAGACTTTTCAGGCAATTGCACGCGGACTGGCGGTCCGCGGTGGTGCTGGCCGCACTGTTGAGGGACCTCACTCCGTTGCAGCAGGCCTCCGACGGTGCTCCGCCCGACCTAACATAACTGAAGCATGGAGCAATGTCATTGGCAACCTGCCCGCACGTAACTGCAGCACGTGCCACGGGTGCAGCACTCAGGACTACAGCCATGCACATTACTGCAACCAAACAGGTAACTTTGAGACTAGCCATCACTACTCAAAAAAGAAACAAGTGAGCAAAACAAAACCAGTGCTTTGCATGCAATGTATTTTCTTTGCTTATTGCTTGGTTGGTTAAGAGCTGCAAGTATGGGATTATATAGAAGATAAGAAGGACTCTTGGGGCTGTGGGAACATAACTTGGCGTTATGGAGGATGCACGTGGCAGGCTTTTATTTGTTGGTAGTTGTGCTGAATTTAATGCTTGGTGGTTGGGCATGGTGTAGTCTTTTGGCAGCTGGCTTAGTATGTGACCCTTGATTTTGAGGTTCCAAAAATGACTGAATCAGATGATTCACATTCCACACATGGTCACCGGCCAATGACATACGCTTGTCCCTCCATACTTTGGCAGATTTGGAGGATGAATTGATGAACTTTCTTTATTGGTCCTGCAATAACCAGATTCTTCTTTGAAATATGTAGCGTTTTGTACTTTTTTTTTTTATATATATAAAAATACTTCCTTGAGTCTTTTATTATTACTGTAATTAAAAAAAATTAACTTCACACCTATTAAAAAATTAGTTAATATCATTTGATTTTGTTAATCTTATTTAATTTTTTTAAAAAAATATTCTTCGTTAAAATTTATATCAAAATAAAAAATAATTAAAAATAAAATATTTACTAAATGACAAGTACTTTAAAGATAATTTTATTAAATATAGTAAAATTAATTAAAATTATTTATAGTTAGAAAAAGAAAATATATAAAGTTTTCAATGTGTATATTTGAAACCGGAAAAAGTATAATGATATAATAAATTATATAACAATTTTTATAAGTAAGAGAGAAAAGAAAAAAAAATTAAAATATAATAAATGATGAACTGGAGAGAAATAAGAAAAAATTAATGTTGTATAAATTATTGTGTGTATCACAATTTTTTTTACAAATAAGAAAGAGATAAAAAAAAATGTAGAATAACGTTAGAGATATGATAAAAAAAAATATAAAAGAAAAATAAAAAAAAATTATTGTAAGGAATATAATATCCCTAAAATGTTCAAAAACATAAAATTATTTGTATGGCGAACAAATATTTAGTTCTAGAAAAACAATTAATCTAGTTTACTTGTGAGGTAGGTTTTGTTGATTTTATTTAAATACAAATTAGTATTTTAACTTGTAAAATGCATATGAGAAATATTTACTTTATATATATAACTAAAATTTATAATAAACTAATACTTTTAAATTTATAGATTATATTAATTATAATTAAAATTCATAATAAATAAATATTTTTAAATATATAATTATATTTTAGATATATAATAAATAATTTATATTGTGATTAGACTAATTGCGTTTTGTAATTCCTAATCTATAATTTTGATCTCCCTAATTCTAAACTTATGCAATTTTAGTCTTTACGCTAATGTTCATCCATTGATAGTTTGTATTATAATGTTGACCATAATCTAAAATTAGTTAGGTGGTATGCCAAATAAAATTGAATAATTTTTAAATTTTCTATCGTTGAGTAAATAATGTATGAGATGTAATGTATTTCAAATAAAACTAAAAAAGGGACATAAAAACCATGTGATCGCCATGCAGTTGGTTGCCTTAAATTTCCAAATCCTAGCTCACATTTGCCTCGAACCTTTCTCAAAGCATTATTGGTGGTATATGACGTGAGAATGAAAAACCAAATGGGGTGGGATTGATGAGAATGTCTTGTTGGTAGAAAAAGGAAAGGAAAGAGACTAATAATGTTGTGACAAGGTGTGCTAGATACTTGGTTCTATGAGGCTTGGATGGGACTCAGTACTTGGTGTGTGTTAATGTGCGTATGGTCTTGCTTGATGATGGTGAACACCCATGTTTGACTTTTTAGAGAAGTGAATTAGAATATTTTGATGAATTTCCTAATCTTTAGATAATGATAAATTTTTTTAAAAAACATAATCATCACAATAAATGTTCTTCACTATTTAGATTTAATAATCTCAAGCAAGTGCTTGATGTAGTCATATTGCTAGGAGTATTGATAAAAATTTTAAATAAACTTAAATATACTTTTAGTTTCAGATAAATTTGTAAATTTTATTTTTAATTTTTAATAAATTTTTTTAAATTTTTATCTTTAATAAATTTTTATTTTATTTTTATTCTTAAAACATTATATAAATAACTTTATTTCATTATTGAAATTGCTACTAAAGCATTATAAGGACAAAAAATAAAGAAAAATTTATTAGGGATCAAAAACTAAGAAAAAATTTATTAGGGATAAAAAATGACAAAAAAAAACATATTTAAACCTTCCAAATATAAAGGTTTTGATAAAACTTTTTGAGTTTCTTTCATAAGAAAAAAGTGCATTCATGTAAGTAAAAGAGGTATTCAAACTCAAGTACAATAAGACTACATGGAACAAAATACAATTAGGTAACTAAAAAGAGTTTTAGGCAGTTAAAAATATATACTATAAAGGATTACCACAATAACTTGAAAAAAGATAGAAATTCATTTTGTCATATGCCATAAGTCACGACCATGACCTAACTTTGATGAGATCTAATACATAAAGAAAATCAACAAATCCATCATAAATAGAATATGATTGTGCATTAGCTAGACAAACCATGTTACTACATGCCACATAATATGTCTATGTCTCCTAGTCTTCTTTCCTTTAATACAGGATCTATGTTTGAGATTAATGGATACCAGTATCATTTGGCATGACAATAGAAATTTCCATCTAAGCATAGACTCGAGACCAAATTAGTTAAACTACCAAACAAAAGCAAAGTAAATTATTCATATCCTTAAGAACTTGAAGTCATATGTTATCTCATGTAAATTCGTATTGATATTTTTGCATAATAGGTTGTCATAAGTTAGTAACCTATTAAGAAGTAAGCACCATGAAAATGCCAAAACAAATTTGAGGAACTTTACATTGTAAAAGTCTTTCAAAATTGTCATTCGTTGAGAAGTGTTTTCAATAATTTCTTTAAACTTAAACAAAAGAATATAAGTTGATTTGATTGTAAAATTTGCTAAATCTTCTTCTTTCCACACCCCAAGTATTAACTGTATACTAATCAAGAGTAATAAAACATAGAATGTTGGAGAGTTACTAAAGTAATTCTTTTGCCCAAGTAAAAAGATTTCTCCTCCACTTCTAGGTCTAAGTCTAACCTCCTGACTCTTACTCCCTAATGTGAGAAACAATAGCATTTTTTTCCAAAGAAATTTGAAACAGCTTGGGGAATCAAATATCGAAAAGAGTAAGTATCAACCCGTACATCCTCCTAAAAGCTTGTTTTATCCTCTTTACCAACTTTTCTTAACACTAAGAGAGAATAAAAAAAGGAACTAATAAGGAAGCATTATCTATAAACTAAATATCCCTCCACCAAGTAGATTTTTTCCTAACACTTGCATAATTTATGCTAATTTTATCAATGACACCGTATTTCTACACTAATAACTGAGACCAAACTACAAAATCATTTGACAAAAGCTTTTATCTCGATTTTTCCAACAAACTAAGATTAAATAACTCCATGTTTTTAACACCAAAATCTTTCCACTACTTAGTGTAACATCCTATTTTTAATTTTTTTAATATAAATCTTATTTATTAGATTTACTAAACATAGGTAGATTATTTAGATATAATTTTAATTTTTAGCCAAATTAAAATTTTAAATGTATATAGAAATAAATATTACAATTAAAAAGATAAGTTTAAAGAAAAAAAAGTAGATAAAAATTTCTAAGTGATAGATCAAACCAGAAGAGAAAATTGAGATTTGATTTAATAAAAAAATTAGGAATTTAGAAAGTTTAATTTATGATTAGTTAGTAATAATAAAAGCAAACTAAATAAATAAAATTTATTCCATTTTGATACAGAAAATAATAGAGAAAATTAAAAGAAGAATTTTAGAAAATTTTTAAATTAAAAATAAAAATAATAATAAAATAAAATAAAATAAAAAGACAGAAATAAGTAAAAGAAAACGAAAAAGGGAAAGAAGAAAGGGAAGGTTCGAACGTTAGACCTCGAAGAAGAGAAAACAAGCACATCCAATGACCAATTGAGCTACCAACTCAAGGTAGCATATTTGCGTCTCATTTAATACATAAGGACAAAAATAAATAAATAAAACAAAGTAAAAAGCGAAGAATAATAACAAGGGCTTTGGCTGGGTTCGAATCCACCCCCTTAAGGCACAGATACAAGAATAGAGAAAAGAATAATCATTAAGACCGTTAGGCCCATCACTGATGAAATAACGAGATAAAATATATTTAATCAATACTTTTCTTCTTCGTCTTCCTCCAAAACTGCCATGGCCACCTCCTCTAAGCTTTGTGATATTTTTGCGAAATTGCCACTAAGGCTAGCCTACGCCTCCCCCATGACTCAGTAAGCCTACCTTAGCTTAGGAGAATAAAATAATCCCTCTATGACGGTTGAAAACGCTATAAATAGCCTTGAGTCAAAATCAAAATCCGTCATCGATGCAAGCTTTCTCCTCTTTGAAAAACCCTCCACACACCACCAAATTACTCTCAACCTATCCCAAATGCTTCGATACACGCTCAACAACTTATTGGCGTAGAAGAATCGAAGGAACAACCACGAAACCATGATTTCACAGTGGTAACCCAAACTTCCATTAAAGAAAATTGAAATTTCGAATTGAGGTAGGAAGAGTCTTCCTTTCTTCTTAATTTGATTATTGAATCATTCTAGTTCATTTCAATTAGAATTTTTGAGAAATTAGAACCTTAAAACTCCTTAATTCTCTAGAATTGAAAAATTAATTCCTCATCTTCAAGCTCTAAAAATTTGAACTAAATAGGCAGTGTTTGATGGTTATCTACTCAACTGAAAGCAAAAATTAGTGAAGCACAATAAATCGAACGTTTCTGGATGTTTAGAATGGAGGAAACACCAGTAGAATTCAAGATTGGAAATTCAAATTTCTCTTGTTCGAGCCCCAATTCTTGAGGTTGAAGATGAAGTCAAAATTACCATTTTTCCTCTTCTTTAAGAAAATTACTATCCCTATTCTATTTTTTATTTATTTTGGAGCCATTTTTATCCATTTTAACCTCAAAATGGACCTGGAGATAGCCTTACTTTTGTACCTAAGGATGAAAGAAATTTTTCTTAGAAAATTTGAGGAAAAATTTAATTATTATTAAAAATTCCAAAAATATCCCTAATTAAGTTAAATAAATATTTTTATCTTATTTAAACAATAATTTAAGGGGAAAATTATCAGAGTATATTCTAGAATAGGGTGCAGAGATTTTCTTCATTATTTTAAAATTTAAAACCATGAAATAAATTATTTTTCCCAAAATTACCAAATTAACCCTAGGGTATAAAAGTAAGAATTTTAGCATTTCTAGGACATTCTAACTTCAGAAAAAATATTTAAACTCCTATACCACTATTAAGAATATTTTCCAAAATTTATAAGTTGAAAATATGGGGAAAAAATTTCTAATAAGACAATTTTTTTAAATGACCAAAATACCCCTACAATAGAAATTAAATTTTTCTACTGTTTAAAACTTCTTGAGCTCAAAAGAACTAAGTTTATAATATTGGGGAGATTGTGTGATGTATTCTAAGGTGAGAGAAGGAAAGAAAACTCAGTTAAATTATATTTTGTGAAAAATTACCAAAATACCTTTAACCCTAAAAACCATGACTTGTGAGTTGATTACCTCATGTAACCAAAAGAATGATCAAGAAACTCCTAAGGATTGTCTACTCAAAAACTAAATTCATCTAAGGATTAAAATTAGAAGTAAATGCCCATATAATGAAAAATTATAATCCATTTTGTCCCAAGAACAAAATGTAACCTAATTATCCTTAGATCATATTTATGATCTTAAGGCTAAAAAGAATTTAAGAATAAAATTTTAATCAATGTTCTAACCAAAGCTTTGATTATGATACAAATTTTGAAAAACCTAATAAATTTTCATAAATGACTAAACTGCCCCTGGTTTGTAAACTCAGGAAAAACTTATGGAAATGAATAGATCTTTAGATTATAATAATTGAATGAAGGAAAAGGAAATTAGTTTATGAAAACCCCAGCATAATGAATAATATAATCGATAAGTCTTCTTGAAATAAAAGATCCCCCGTAGTAGCAAATTGACCAAAAAGGAGCCAGTAAGGGTAAACCATTTTTGGTCAAGCAAAGTTAATAAAATGAGGCTAGAATTTTTCAACTATGGATATTCTAGGGATCTGGTACCATGAGACTTGATCGAAGGAGGTAGAGGTGAAAATAATTAAAATCTTACTACGAGTGAGAACAAATAATGGAGGAATGCAATTTGTCAACTACAAAAGGTACTTGAGGAATGCATGTAGGCTGTGAAAGTCTTTGGGGGTGTATAGGCACCAAGTCTGTGGACTGTCTAGGATTGAAGAAGTCACACAGAGCCAGCTTGGTAACCTCGACAAAGCAAAGCATTGCCAAGATCAGAAGAGAGTATCTAAGCCTAGTACCAGCTTGAAATATGTACTCATGGTCGTCACACAATAAATTGCAATTTGTGGATTTAATATCACGTTTCGCATAAGTCTTCAAAAGTTAGTAGTAAGAGGTAGTGAGGGATCCCAAAACATTATAATTAAATTTATAGGACACGATACGGTGAATTGAGAGAGTATACGACTATAGGTATGCCAATAATATATGTTTATTGCAAAATTGGAGACTCACTCGTACAACTAACATTTTCAAGAAAAGATGTCTGATGATTTTCGTCCTCTATTTAATATGTCCATTATCCCGATCTGTGGCCGATGGACTAGAGACCCATTATATAAGCTAGATACATATACAAGCTACGTATGTTTTAATATTTTTTTCCTGCAGCACCCTTCGCCCCTACAACCTCAAGACAAATAGACCTTTCAATAATACTAACTCAGGTAGAACCTCCTTGTTAATTATTTTTCTTTTATTCGGCAAGTGTACCGATTCGATTGTAATATAGTACTTTTGCAAGTACGGATGTCGTATCCAC